>CAEGAE010024018.1:0-37853 GCA_903067095.1 Girardinus metallicus | reverse complement strand
CTTATGAGCCATGTTTCGTATACTGAGTGGAGTACGTCAATGACAAACAACATGCTACTGACAGCATTCATGCTAACATTAGCATTTTGGCTAATGTTAGCTTATGCATTCATTTTAACATACTGAATGGTTCGAGTCCATGTTAGTCAACTAATTTTACTTTATATTATCAAATTTTAGCATTGATGCTACTTTTTAGCATCAGAACGCTGGGTCCAAACCGACGGGCACACTTTGGCAGGCCCCGGTCAAATTTCTTCAGGAATTTCTAGTTTTAGGTTAAAATTCAATTTGTTTGGAATGGCTTTCTTTTACATAATTAATTTGACTTTCTTTTCATTTGCTTCTTATCCTACTGTTATGTACTCTTGTTTTGTTTTCATCATGGGCAAAGCCTTGATGAAAATGTCCAATACAAATAACCTTGTCTTGCTTTGCCTTAAATTCCAGCCGACTTTACCAAACTCTATTTCCTTTTGTGATGGTAGGGCAGAAAATGCTTTTTATCCCTCTATTTGGCTCTAAAATAGCCAGTCGGCATTCAACTAGCATCTACTGGTTGAAAAACCCCCAGCTGTAGTTTCTAAGAATTTGCATTGGAGATTTTGTTTACCCTTTGCATCTTCTTGACCCATAACAAGTTATAGTTTTTCTATGTACTGACATACTGACCTAGCTGCATTGGTCTTATATTAATTAGGAAGCAACAAACTATAGCAGCGCATCATGATTACAAACTAAAAGAACATTGCTTTACATTGAACATCATACATGTTTTGACTTGTTTACTTCACTCTTTTTTCATTTGTTTTTCTCTTTTTTGCAGTGAGAAGTATGGATATTGATGTATATGTTGATCTGAGCACAGTGTCGGCTTTTTCAGTGGTCAGACACTAAAGTATTGAAGAGTGGGTACCTTAATGAGTGGTGTCTGCCTGTGGCAATACACTATTAACAGCCAGGCTAGCTCTGGACATACACATTAAAAGTCAACCTTGTTTCAGGTTAATCAATATGTTGTGTCTTTCAGGTATGCTTGTTCAGTATTCAGGTTTTTAGTGGACATCGGCTGAAAACAGTAAAGGCTATGTGAGTCCATTTACTCAAATTAATCAATATTTGTATTTCCTCCCCTATTGCTGTCATTATCCCTTAAGGAAAAGTCACTTTTCTTTCTCCTGCAGCCAAACTCCCTGGTTAACATAATTGTTACATCTGGTCATTAAATTTATGTTTCTTTTACGCCTGCACTGAAGCTGTAGACCACTAGGAAAGTCTTTTTCAATATTTTAAACAGCATATCTCATCCCTTTTCAGTTACACTATATTCATTCTTGCAGCTCGCAGGATTTTTTATCCCAATTTCCGAAGTCAAGAAGCATGTAGAAAAAAAGTGTAAAAGAAAAGAAAGCAGCCATCAACTCAACCAAAAGTTAAAAAAGAATGCTGTTATGCACAAAAACTTAACTTGGGCATTAATGCATTAAAAATATCCACTTGCGCGAAAGTGGTGATAGCTATATCTTCAGCTTATGTGTATATGTTGATTTGTTCAATGAGGACAAATAATGTTTTTTTCATTATTATAAACCATTTGGCTGTTCAAAAAGGCCTTAATGCTAATTCAGCACTCATAATGGATGAACAGGTGTTTAAATTGCTGATATGCAATTAATCTTTAATTTAACTCAGAGAACAAAAAAACAATGCTGCAGCAAGTTATCATGGGTGTGTTTATTGTATGTATCATCATATGTATGTATCAAAATGCTAATAATAGTTATACATCAACAGGTGTCTTATACTGCAACAAAACACACAAAAAACAAAAATTAAAAAAATGCAAAACATTGAATTGTTTTGCCTGAGAAACATTGTTCTTGCAAACATCTTTTTTTCTTTTTTGCATTGACGGTTAGGCTACTGACTCTGCCAGTGCTCTCTGTTTTATCCGTGGCATAAATTGTGTTGTGTCCTCAGTAATCCCACAGTAAAAAGTGTTTTGAATAGAGAAGCTGTTATTGGTCAGGGACTAGAAACAAACCCTTCAATTTCAAGAGTTTCCCTATATTTTAGGACGGCATAATCTCTGGTGAGAGTAAAAGTGCACACTATCGTTCTCTGTTTTTGCCAATTAGCGACTATCTAATTCAGCCAATTCCTGGTAGAAAAATATGTTTTGGCAAAAAAAAAAAAAAAAAAAAGTTTTCAATAGTTTCTAGAACATGAAACTTAATATTTGCTACTTTTCACAGCATTCAAGACTATTTTTTGATTTGAATACTGACTTTATTTAGGTTAGAGGTGCATTTACATCAATGTAATTGTACAACAGAAGTTAAACCAATTAACTGTAAGTGTCTTCAAAGCATGTTATGATTTCAGCAACAGACTGTACAGAAATCAAACGCGTTCAGCACTTTCTATATTCTAGTGTTTGCTAGGCTACTGGTGAGAGCAGTCGAGCTCTTAGTTAAACCTCAGATTGAGCAGGAACAACGAACCAATTAAATAAATTAACACAAGCAATTACATTTCCATTTTTTCCATTAAAATGATTTTTATCAACTCATAAGGAAACACAAAATTTAGTTTTCTGTTTGAAGGTTTGGGAGGAATTTTCTGCTGCTGCTGCTGCTTGGAAAAGGATAAGTTAAAGCAGTGAGTTTGAACCAAAACTTTAATTAAAAAAACAACAAAACAATGTTGCAGAAAAAAATGTGAAAGGCTTCTCTCCAGAAAGACGGCGAGGTCTGCTTTGGGTGAGCTAAGAGGGCAAAGTCTTTCTCACTGTCTTGTTTGGGTGAAAACATTCAAATGAGAGAGGGAACACACACAAATACACAAAATTACCAAATAGCTCTGCTCCTCCAGGAGCACAGATTAGGGTTAACTTGCTTCAGTTTGAACTTGAACTGCGGTATCAGACATTAATGAAATGCGGCTCAGCCTTCCTTTGCTGAGACACTCTTTTTTTTTTTTTTTCTGCTGTATGGTAATTTTATGCAGCCATCCATGCATGAAGAGTGGCTCTTGATGAAGTACAAGAGAGAAATGCCCAAAAACATGGAGCCCAGCACTCAGTCTAGTGTTCATATTTACCTCAAATGAGAGTTTGACTTTAAAACAACTGGATTTTCTTCTGTTATTATTAAATGTAGAGCAGAAACATTATTACAATAGCAAATTTAAATTAGAACTTGATGTGATAGAGCAACACAAAGTAGTCCAGAATGAAAGTATATGATTATATTTTTTTTAACAGTTAAAAATATGAAAAGTATATTTGCATTCAATCTTCCTAGATAAACAGGGGCCCGGATTAAAACCATTGGCAGTTCCTTGCTAAATAGTACAAATAAAGGGAGGGCATTTCATCAGTTCTTAATATTCTCAGTTAACTTTGACTTTACTATTCTAACTCCAGAATATTTTTTATGGAAACAGGATTCATCAGAGAAAACATCCAGTCTTAGCTCTGAGTTTCTCTGTGGAGTCCAGGGTTCCCCGAAAAAGAATAATAATTTAAAAAATGCTCTGGAAAACCATGTATTTGGTTCTCTTCTGTTGCACAATTATGCACTGTTTTATGTTGGTCTATCACAAACTTCCCCAAACATCGAGGATAAGGATTTTTCTCTCTTGTCATAACACAGCTTGTTTGCCTTCACATTTTAAAACAGATTAAATATTTAATGAGATTAAATCTGTGGGAAACAAATGTTTCCAAAGATATATTGGTGATATGACCAGAAAATATTCTTACATCATTAAGGATGGAAACATTTCAGATATTTGCAAAAGAGCTCTGGGGGTTAAATTAAGCTATTTAATCAGTGAGTGTCATCACCATGGCGGTGAACTCACCAGACAGATGGTAGAGGCTGTATGTATCACGGAAGCACGCTCCGTCAGTTCTCCTCTATGTTCACAAGACAGTCCTGGGATTTACACGGTCTGAGTCCGTCCTTAATGAGAGCCGTAATCATTTTATGCACTGGACCACGCTATCTAGCTAACGACAATCACTGTGAGTTGAAGAAACCAAGCACACATTTCACACAATCCATTGGGGATTCCAGTAGTGGTCTTGATCACAGAGCTCCACAACATTCCCACCACTCACCGAGCTTTGAAAATGATCCAATCTTGTACATATCCAGTGAAAAAAGCTATTTCACTCTCACAAGTCACGTCACTTAGAACAAGCCTGCAAAAACTGACATATTTATGTCATAATCCTTTATATTTTATAAATGTTTTTTTTTTTTTTTCAGTATTTTGACTTCCACGTTTCATATATAGTAGCCAGATTTGTTCATCTGTAAAGAGTGCAACAAAACATTTACATTAGATAGGGTCATTTTTTGAGCTACAGCTGAAAAAGTGAAGACAAGTTTGCACAGTTTCCTCCCCACAACCTTCGAGATACGTTTTAGTTGATCAAAAATATTGACAGTGTCTTTAGGGTTCAGTTCAAATTGGATAAAACAATAAAATGCTAGTTATTTTATAAGGATAGCTCTTAAAGTGCCTTTTCTATGGCCGCTTCATAGCAAAGATGGTGTGCTTAGGTTGTCTTCTGTATTCCAAGTGAGGTGTTTTTTGTTTTTGTTTTTGTTTTTTTTGAACATTTGCAACAAGCCTAAAATTTAGCATATGTTTCATGTTTATGTTTCGCAAGAACCCAAACCAGACAGACACAATGAGTTCTGTGTAGCTCACAAGTACACCCGTTACCCTGTGATTGTTACCCGTTTAGATTTAAACACTATATTGAACTACATTTGTTTTGTTTTTTTGGCAATACACAGAACGCATACATCACAGTTGATTGTGGTGAATGCAAAGCATCTTTTCCTGACAACTCTAATTATTCTTGTGGTCTAACAGAGCTGTGAAGCTGCGAAGGGCATATCGGCTTGTCAAAGTTATATCCCAGGTAATTTTACAAAAGTTAAGTGCCACAGTGCTTGGTTGGTGAAAGCTCTATAGTTAGATGCATTTTAAAACGTTTTTCCCCTCTCCTGCACAAAACAAGCTTCGGTGGTGAGTGGCACTCAGTCGTACAGTTGTCATTACCTTTGTGGTTGAAACAGCACATTTTATGTGTGTCTCTTTTGTGGAGTTTTCCTTTTTTGTACTATTTTTGCCAGCCCACTATGAAGCTGATTGCACCAAAAGCCTCTCTGCTGTGTTATTCCCTTTTCATGACGAGCTCTAAACTAGAAAAACACGTTACGGGAACAACTGATGAATGCAACTAAAACTGTAAGCAATGTTTTCTTCATTAGCAGAAACAAATGTGTTGCTATATCTGCAAAGAGTGGCTTAGTTGGGTGAAATCAGATTTTCTTTTATAACAAAGTAAATGGCTCCATGATAGTTTCACCTGATTGAGACCGGGTTAAAAATAACAACATCTTATCATCATCATTTATTTTATGAAGGAGCCATCTTTCTCCTGCTGCACCAGCAGTAGGTTGGTTGCCCCTTGCAGTCCACATATTTCTTGAACTGTCTTAGCTTCTTGTTTAATTAGCTAGAAAAGTCAGTGTGAGGCATGGCACTGTTGAAATACAGCCGTGCTGCATCTGGACTATGGTTGGTATGAATTTGTCTTGTGCAGATCGCCAAAGCCTCTGGTTTTCTAAAAATAAATGAAAAAAATGAAAGAAAGCAGAAAAAGGATATTAGAACTATTGTATTATAGTTAAACAATTTGTAGCTGTAATCTGTTTTGAAAAAGTCGTCGCACCTCTTGATCTTTACATCTTGATGCAGTAGAACCACAAACTTCAATATGTTTTATGTTTTTTCGGGGAGGTAAGTCTATAAAAGTTTTGACCGTCTCACGGCTAACATTTTTGTCCATTTTGCTTTGCATAATAGATTAAGCTCAGTTAAGATGCCTGCTAAAAATAAAACTGTTCAAGTCTTGTCAATGATTCTTATCTAAACTGAGGTCCGATCCACTCTGGCATGTGAATATGATTTGATTGCATAATGCATAATGAAGGCTAGTACAATGGCTAATTTACATTAGTTCGTCAAATTTTACTTTAGGCTTGGTTTAAGACAAGGAGCCATATTTTAACGCTGCTGCATATTGTGGATGAAATCACTGTTGGTGGGCTCACTCTGACTAATATAATCCTCAAGATGAGCAGCCTTCATCACTGACCAAGTAGAAAGTCACGGGTGGCTTCCGTTTCACCAACTTCAATGTGTTCAACATGGACATGTTGTGACTTAGAATACCACAAGACATTTAAAATTCACTGGCCATACTGGTGGGGAACAAAGGCAAAAGAGGCGGCTGATGTGACGCGTTTATCTAAATTCTTGACCTGGTTTCCTGTGACATATTGATTCCAACAACGTGGTTTTTGTAGGATTCTCAACAAACGGCTGTCCATACTTTAAGCCAAATTAACCTGTCGTGTCAACTTCTTTTTATTTTTGTCTCGTTTTCAACGTAGCCTTAAAGCATACTGCTGCCATCATCTGGACGAAATTATCACACTACCATATAATTATCAATTTTATACAATGCATTCCCATGTATGCTTAATATATTAACATGCTTGCATAGCATCATCATGTTATATATACATCTTTTCCTCCTTGCCCTCAATATCCTTCTGTACCATAGTTTGCACAATAAATGTATGAAGTAAAACTTGAAATTCATAACATTGTGGATCAGTTTAGGTTTTAACCTACCAATGTTTCTTTAAAGAAAATCTGAGTGGTTCTTTCTGCTCTGTGAATATACTACTTAAGCTCAAATTAACTTTATTTTATCAAAATTAATTACTATTGTCAAAAGTAAAGTTAAAGTACACAGCAAATAATGCCTGTAGTTTGGAGGAAGCAATGCATTTCTTTCTGTATCAATGAGGTGTCTTCTTTACTTTATCTGCCTGAGCAATTCCCAAAATTTAATAAGAGCTCGGAAGGTAAGGTTGCCGTCTCCCTCTCTTTGTGCTGTTGTCGGACTTTTCTCCATTGTGAGGCTTTCTCCTGGCAGCTCAGCTCACTGGACCTTGACAGCATTTCATTAGACAGGAGGTCCTCTGAGTTTTTAAGGCAACGAGGCCCGTTCCTTCCTCTGGCATGTTTGTGCTTCTCCTCCTTTTGTTCTGACCAACAAAGACATATGCTAAAATATCTGTTAATGAGATATAAAAATAAAGATAAAAACAAAAACTCTCTACTGGGAAATCTTATCTTTAGCATTGAACTTAGAAAATAAAGCTATACCTGTTAAGATTTTCCTGAAGTATCCTTATTCTTTAAAGGCCATTTATCATTATACTGTAGAGGTAGAAAATAAAAACAGCGTAAATTACAATAGGCTTTTCCATTGTTTACTTTTAATCAAATAGGTAAGTGGTTTTAAAACTCGGTTTCATGAAACAAACTTTAGCCCTCTGGAGTTTTGCCTCCTGAAACAGAATAATGTACAATGTGTTATACATTAATGTGTTATACAGTGAGCACAAGTTGTCTTGTGCTCACTGTTTTCTTTTATGCTTAATTTCTTTTATAAAGTTTGCAATTTTTGACATGGAAAAAAAAATGAAATGATGGTGAGCCACATGCAGAAATACAACTGAAAAAAAGTTAGGAAGTTATAATATGCTGCATGCCCTTTTGGAGAAAGTTCACAAAAAGAGTTAATGATTCTTTGTTTTTTATATTTTCACAAGTTACTGGTTTCCTGCTGAGCAACACAACTTTATGCTGAAGTTTGGATACGAATCTGAAAAGACTTACTTCGTTAGTTCGATAAACAGTTCACAGCCCTTTCCCTTAATAATGTTGCACTTGCTGCAGAAATGATTGTTTATGCAGGTGATTGTGTTCAACATGCACATTTCAGCACCTTGACCCTGCGGATCAAATTTCTAATCATAGCATTTGGCTCAAGGTCTACACAGATCCAGCGATGCATTCAAAAACATCCATATTAATGACAAGAGGTGGAAAACGCTGTGTAAGTGATGCATGGGATTGCATTATCATCAGGGCGCCAAAAGCCCACAGAACAATTTCGGAAAGTGCAAAATGTAAATCAAAATGCTGTTGCAACACTCGAGTCCTTCTGACCAGTAATGACATAGAGTTAGAACTAGTAGAACCAGGTATACAGACAGATCAGATTAGAAATGCTCGAGCCACTAAAGATAGGAAAGGGACAAAGACAAAATACTTTGTCTCCTCCTGATCCCTTTGAGCAATCACAATATCTTCCTGCTGAGATAACTGACTCATTTTGTCAGATTCTGTTTGAGATTTGCCCTGTGAAATGGACTGTGGACCTATAAACTAGAACAGAGAAAAAGGACCTGTAGGTTTCCAAAGCAACGGTTTCTCTTCATTAGTCACTGGTGAATAAGTTCAGCCTGGTTGGTTTTTATAATTAAATCAAATAAACAAGATGGCGTGATTTGTAGGAGAAGAATTTTAATATGTACAAATGCAATTGCTCTGCTACAGCAACATAATAATTGTCAATCCACAAGGCATTTAATAAAAATGGAGAAAACTAAGAATAGTAACAGACACTTCACACAGTGGAGGAGAGATAGTTAGTTGGGTAATGGAAACAGCCAGTGAAAATCACTTCTAACTAGTGTGGACATAATGCTGCACTCAGCAGAAACATAACTTCAACACACATTTATTATGCTGAGAAGGTCTTTCCAAGAACTCACTATTGACTGAGGAGATTTACAGATAATATCTATCTATCTATCTATCTATCTATCTATCTATCCATCTATCCATCTATCCATCTATCCATCTATCCATCTATCCATCTATCCATCTATCCATCCATCCATCCATCCATCCATCCATCCATCCATCTATCTATCTATCTATCTATCTATCTCCTACATTTTATCAGCACAGACGATTCACTTCTTAGCTTGTCATCAAGTTAAGCAAAAGCATGTTAACGATTTCTTCATTCAGGTGTGTTGAATCATGAAAACATCTGAAATACGTACGACACTTCCCCTTGACCATTGACTTTGGACACCAATAATTTAGCATGCTATTGCCTAAAGGTCCATGACAAAGTGAAAGAACAAGACCAGAGAAAGAAATATATAGAGTTGAGAAACTATTACCAATTGAGAACAGCTTTACTAAGACAATCTTTTTTGTAAAGGACAGCAGAAAGTGGATTCCTGACTGCACATGCTCTCTCTGATGTCAGGTTATTCTCCTCTCTTTCTCTTCCGGCTACATTTGAGGTCATCTCAGTCACTCTGCTCTCAGATTGTCTCAAAAGCTAGTTGTAAAATTCTATAAAAGGTTTTAAATGAATGGAAAAGCAAGGAGTATTAGCAGAGGGTCATGCAAGAGAAACATACCTACAGGTTGTGCACCAATAAGGCAAAAGATTATGACCGCTGATAAGGCAGTTCCAAATGCTTCACACCATAAAAATCCAACACAGAAATCAATTATGAAGCACGCAAAAACGATGCATTTTGTCAAATACCATCATCAAAATCATTAAGCAAATACGCATCAAATACATTGGCCAATGTTCCAGTTTTAATTAATCAAAAGCATATCTATACAGGTGAACTTTTGGGCTTGATTTAAAGGAACTTTTCCAGTTTTCTGAAAAAGTCATTGTAATGTAGAACCAAAAGCGGTTCTGCACGATCTACAGAACTTCATGGATCTGCTTTTAACACCTGGATGAGAAATACAATAGCAAGCCTTCAGGTATCTAGTGAAGTGAAGAGGCAGGGCTGTTTGACAGACTTGTACAGTACTAACCCGGTGGCCATATTGCTACACTTCATTATTGTTGTAAGAATGGGCATTCATTTCAAGGACATTTTGAAAACGGCAATAAAAAGAAAACATAAATATCAAAGAGAGAGCAAAAAAACATCTCCAGTTGTTTGAGCCAACACTCATCTCCAAACAAATACTTCAGAGGCAAGTAAATGAGCCAAGAGGGGACTGCGCCAGCCAAGAGCTCTGCAGGAGTCACAGCTGTTCAAATGGGAAAAGGTGGTAGACAAACTAGACACTTATTATGATTCTGGGACACTTGCTCTGATTACGCCCTAATTGTCATTCTCAACAAAGATGAAGTGCTACCCCAGACATAATGACAAATTTATGCCAGAAATTGGATACAATACAGCAACAGCCATTAGCTGAAAACTCAAAGACAGCAAAACAGCATGTGCACGACAAGGGTGGAAGTGAGAGAACTCCAAGGCATGTTTTCACATATGAACCCGAGGCTTTGTTACCTTGAATCTGATATCAGAAGGTCAGCCTGACCCAGAAGACCCTTTGATTGATCAGAACACTTAAGCCTGAAGGGTCTTTCTGTGTCCACAGTGGGCCTCAAAGCAACTATCACTTTTCCGTAAAGCTAGGGAATCACTCTGTGGTGATGAATGAGGAAGAGGCAGGGAGTATTCAGGGGTGGGGGGTGACAAAGCCCTGTGTCACAGTGGAACACAGCGGGACGGGGCAGAGGAATGGGACTCAGTCTTTTATGCCTAAGGAGAGGAAGGGTCTTATAAATGGCTCCTGCTTTGGGCCAACTACTCAATTAGTTGACCTGACAAAGTGCTCTGTCTCCGCTCAACCACTGTTTTTCTGGCTCTGTGCAATGTTTGTCATCAGCTTACAGGTGGAAAATAAAAGACAAAGGGGATGTTGGGGCGATGAGAGCTGAAGGTCAAAGAGACAGCTTATTTTTTTTTTATCATCCATTACGATCATCAATTAAATGTAATGAGATGAGACTTCAGAGATTTTAATTGTATTTTTTTTTACAATGTGGAACTTAAGAGTTCCTTGCTAACATTATATTTTACTGAACAACTTAATTACTGGAATATTGGACTGCAGGGAGTCCAGGCTGTAAAAAGTCTCCAATTGCAAATTAATCCCTGAAGTGAAATTCAGTTCTTTATATGTTGGGTATTTGCCAAAGCCTTTTCAATAGTTCAAGACAGTTTCTGAAGTTAAGTAGGGTACACTTTCCAATCCATGGGGACGTGTGAAGATGTAGATCACATGCTTTAAATGGAAATGTGAAAATAATAGGAAAAAAAGAATCACCAGATGCTTAGTTCTTTGATCTTTGTCATTCCCAAGAATACATTCTGGCTTTACCTTGATCAAATTTGGACGCTTCTTTTCTTTTTCTCCTTAACGTCAAACATTACAGGAATAAAAAGAACACATATCATTCCATATTGGATTTTTTAAATGATATCTTAATTGGCACAATTACTGGTCTGTCTGTTTAAACACATATCAAGTTCAGTTCATATAACTTGTGTTGTGTTTCAAAGTATGAAGCTCTGGATTAAACCAGGGAGCCAGCATCATATGAAAATTGACTTTCTTTTCAAAGGAGCTACAGTGTTTAACCATCA
The DNA here is from genome assembly GCA_903067095.1 of Girardinus metallicus. Classification (NCBI taxonomy): domain Eukaryota; kingdom Metazoa; phylum Chordata; class Actinopteri; order Cyprinodontiformes; family Poeciliidae; genus Girardinus; species Girardinus metallicus. The sequence goes on along the minus strand of CAEGAE010024018.1, from coordinate 26,415 downwards.
TGCATCAAAGGGTTAATTCACATGCAATGAGAAATTAACACTATTAATAAGAACATCAGTTTGTGAAAGGGTAGAAATTAAATGGCTGTCCTCCGATACTGAAATTAAAAATGGAATGTATTTTTAAAAAGTTGTTAAAGAACTGGGATACGATTTTAAAGCTAGCAGGGTGTTCTTGTCCAAGAAGTCATTCTTTTAAATTATTTTACCTGTGTTTTCATGTAGGTTGTTGAAAGTGAACAAAAGAGCCTCTGCTTAGTTTTACTTTGAGTTAATTTACATTTACATTTCCTCCATTTATTTAGAAATGTTTGTTGCGGATAAAATGCAATGTTGTACCCTTGTTTTATTTTCAGGGTCTAATAATTATCTTTGGCAAGCTTACTAAAAATAATGCAATGTTGCCAACTCTACTGTAAATACTGTAGATGATTTGTAAGTCTACAGATGCTTTCCAATTTGAATAAATCCGAAATCTGCACCAAGAAGTCACTGTGGTAGGCTGCATGTTCGTTCATGTACATTGTTTACAGATGCATGCTTGATAAGTCAATTTATTCTGTGCCAACAAAATGGATAAACCTACATGTCTTAAACCAATCATAAGGTCTCCATAGAGAGAAAACACAGTGAAGTTTTCCTTGTAATACACACGTTTGACGTTCTCAAAAAGGACTCCATTTTAGAAAACCAACAGTTTTCTAAAACTAAAAACAACAGCCTACAACTACTATGCTAAAAGATGTGACATAAATTACGCAGGGAATGCTATAATCAATATTTAAACACGTTTGCTTTGTAACATATTGAAGTTCAAAGAGCTTGTGTACGTTTTTGATTCAACTGCTGTCCCCTTAATATCATAATCTTTCCAAGGAAACCAAAATAATTTGAGCCTTTTGATATGGATGATAACTGTTTACTATGCCATGCAGACGCTTTGTGTAATCTTAAAAAAAAAATCACTTAGATCCAGCAACATAAAAAAAAGATAAACCTATCTACATTTCAGCTTTTCATATTGCAAAGTGTGATTAGAAACTCTCCTGTTTTATTGTAGGAGTCTGGAGAGCTCTGAACCCTTAGATAACAAAGTGACATAAGGAGCCGTGGAGAACACAATACTTTAAAAATTAATTTTACACAACATACTGTACCACCGCTTATCTGAAGGCTCCAGCCAGTTGAGAGAGACCCGCTATGTCTCAGATACATGGCACAAACACGTGCCCGCTTCCCCAGGCTTTCCCACATTTCTTTCTGTATCATCTACCAACAGTTGTAACGTGTGTATTTAATTGCTATGCAGTTCGCCCAATAACTTGTCACAAGCTGACTCTCCTTAAAGTCATCCACATTCTTTGACTTTCTCATTTGTCCTTCTTCCAACACAGAATACCTTCAGTGGATGACTTTAGTAACTGCCCAGCATATTTCTCTCCTCATCAAGTGCTGTTGTAACGAGCTCATGAATATCTGGTATTTTAAAGTCTTATTTTCAGAGTAAAGGTTGCATGCTCTTAACCCTTTTAAACAAATATGCACACTCTAGTGTTTTTTTTTTTATTGTAAATGTACTTTAACTTGTCGTATGAAAATAACAAAAAAGTGGCCATGAAAACCCACTCACAGGAATGGATGGATGTATTTAATGGACACTTGGACATTAATTGTAATATTATTTCAACAGGGTTTTGAAGAGTTGATGTACGGCACCATGTTTAGAGGGTTTCTCCAGCTACAGGCTGACTGTGTAATATTCTTGAGCTGACACAAGCTGACTCAGATTTCTATCGCCCTCTATGGTTTTAAAGCTCCACCAGAGCTTTAAAACCACTCATCTCAACCAGTGTCCCACATCGTTCCTCCCCTCTCCTGCTGTAAGCTGAAACAATTGAAACTGAAGTTTCAATTGTAATTAGAGCACATTGAGCATGTGCTCTCATTACTGTAGTGCCAGAGAACAAAAAGCAACCTTGTAATGAGCAATATATTTTGATCAAAAATTATTAAAACAACTGGTGCATTTTGTACGCCATTCACACACGGCGTTCACGTATTCCTCAATCAGATGACGTTGCTGTGATTTAGCTATCGTCTACCTCATTCATCTATAGAGAAAAAACATTTATTTGTGAGTGGGGGGCTTCACTCACAAATAAACGTGAGTAACTTCACACGTAACTGTGTGAAGTTGCGTCCTCACACAGCTATGACGACAGAATCCTCCTGACCTGTCAAAGCCAATCTCTCCATTGAAAGCACCTTTTGACCCTAACTTATGAAACAACAGCTACAAATAGCTCAACAGGGATAAACAGCCAGACCATGAGGCAACCACAGATGTTGATTATGAACATAAAGATTGTCAAAGAAAATGCTTTGTTTTCTTTTTCCAATAATTAACAATAATTTGTCTTTATGTGTGCATTAATTTCTATTTAACTACGACATCCCTCCTCCTTGTTGGAAAACTCTTTACATAAATATTCCCATTATGAACTCCATATTCTGCTATCTTTTGTCTCAGGTGCCCAGTTTGTTTTGCATTGAATTCAGTATTTTAGAGTCCAGTTTAATGTCATCACCTTCCACCAACCAAATATTCTTGGGTTTCCTTTTGTCATTTGGGTTTTTGTAAATATCTATCAGTTTGAGATATGGATAAGAATGTAACTATCATAAACTTTAAATCTCAACACAGTCACAATGGAAAGTATCCAAATAAAAATCGTACAAATTTGAATCATCGTCTTTGGTTTGGAATCCCAGAGTATAACATAGAATGCTCTACTCTGGGAATGTGATAATTCACAAATAATTATGTGTTAGGAAGGCCTAAGGTCGAAATGCATACACTAATTTTGCAGGGAAAAATTTGGGATTAAACGGGTGAGTTAAGATCTCAGGAAAAAGATACTTTATAGAAAAGGATGTGCTTGAAGCTAGAGAAATATATGCTATGTTTTCACATCTAACTTTCTCTTGGATCCCTCCGCATATCACTGTTGCCAAAATAACAAAGCAGCATAAATTTTGTATCTAATTCTTGCAAGCTAATGTTTTTTGTTGATGTTGGTCCAGAGTGTTTTGGAAGAGACAAACCACCTCGTAGTGCTGTGAAAATATGCAAATGCGAGCAGCCTTATTGGGAAATCAGGCTTATTAAGAAAATGTAAACATGCAAATGTTACTGTATGTGATCCAATTCATATGCTAACTAACACATAACATAATCTGCAACAATTAAAAACAAATATGAGGATTTGTAATGGTAATTTTAGAAATAGTACACTATAAACATAGCTTAATTCAGTTTTTGCAGTGCTCAGCACTGCTATTGATTCCCATTACTCTACAGCACAGCCATGGCATTAAGTCTTCGCTTCTATGTGTAGATTATTTTTATTTTCCCATTTATTACAAAAAATAAAAGCTATTTATATTTAATTTTTATTTTATTTTTTTGTTGTTTTTTTTTGACTGAGGCAAACTAGCTGAGCCAAGACACAAACAATTACTATGGGGGTGGAAGAGGAGCAGGCACTGTGTTATTGCCAACATTCAGGACTCTTTAGGACACATGGCCTTTTGGCAGCCTTGAGAAGGTTTACAGATGAAATCTCAGCAAAATGTTTTCTTCAGTTTTGGATGTACACCATAATCATAATTTAGGCAAAGTGCTTGCCAACACTAACTGCCTAATTAAGCATTCAGCTGTGCTCTCATTGACTTTGAGGTCATTTTCACTCCGGCTAACAATACAGTCATTTAATTTTGCAGAGTGTACATCACCAGCATATTGTTATGGATATGAGTTCTTACTAAATATTTCAATTAGACTTCTTCAGTCGTGGAAACTAAACTTTTCAAGTACTCTAAATCTATTAGATGTGCAATTTGAAAATTATAGAACATGTGTTGTTTTGTCTTTTTTTGTCTGAGTGGAGAAAGAAAAGTTTTTCCCCTCTGTTTTCTACTCCCCTTCTCCCTTTGTTTTTTTTTTCTTTAATTATATTTATTTAGTCTAAAATGCAATTCAAAACTGTATAAGTACATGTTTAGTATTTAGACCATATTCATGAGGATCCATGAGGGACACGCTGAAACATGTACCAAGACGAAGACAACGTTTTTATATTCATCTGGAAACAAATATGCTCGATATGCAAATTATACAGTAAACATTTTTGGTAGAGCATATTTTGAAAAAGTTCATTTTAACAGCAGAATTTGTAACTCATAATCCTTGGTACATTTATTTCTACTGAAGTTACTGCACTTCCTCGTGTCATTAATAAATCTCACTAAGTTGTTTAAATGCTGTAGAGCAGTTGTGCTAAAACTAGTATAAAGGTTACATCTTCCAGTCTTTCGCATTAGAGGGCAAATACATGTATTTGAGAAAGATTTGCCATTATGTTAATATATTCATCTGTTCATTTTATTATAAACAGAATTTGTATGTTTTTGTGGCATTTTTTCATATGTTTGGTGACTCATTTCTTTTTATCTTGTACATAATGTCATAAATTCTTTAAACATAGTACAAAATAATGTAAGGCAGCTCTTGCTTGATAATTCAGCAGAAAAAGAAAATACTATCAAATGGAAACGGAGTCGGTGGACTAAAGAGGCAGAGTTAGAGAGCATCACTAGAAATGACTAACTCTTCACTGAATACTAATTTATCAATTTAGTGTGCTTTGCTGTGTTTACCTACTGCTTGTGGAGCATTTCAGTTCAGAAAGTTGACATTGCTGCGAGTTTGTTCTGAGCACTTAAGTTTGCTCGCCGAGGCAGGTGACTGATGCACAAACACAAGACATCTGCTCTCAGCACAAAGTCCACCAACATCTCAGTTTGTATTTCTTTCACCAATTGAGCTCACAACCTGTGTAAGCGTCTCCTTTCACCTGCACAGAACACACGCCGATACTCGTTTAAAAATAGCCCACAGATACACCAAGTGAAATACAAGGTCAAAACGATATCAAACAATCAAAGTGCTCCTTGTGTTTGTTGTTGCTTTTCCAAGAAACTGTATTGTTCTGAAGTTCTTTCAAAGTTTGAAAGTGCCAGCTGAATCTGACCGAGGCCCCGGGGCCTTGCAGACCTATTTTAAAAAACTCGAGCATACTGCTGAAGCATTAAATCATAACAAAAACACCATGATAAAGCAAACTGCTGAGCTCTGGAGAGCTCCCAATGTGTGTCCGCCAGTCATCTGATAAATTTTCATGCGTTCCAGGCATGGTGCAGTCTATTAACATTTTTAAATGTCACAGATGAAAAACAACAACCACAGCAACAATTATAATGAGGCAGGGAGGAAATACCTCAACTAGCCCACCAAAAAAAGTAATTTCAGGAGCGTTATAAAGGCAGGTAGACTATTGGGAAATTTATTTTGATATGTTTTTTTTTTTTTTTTACATTTACATCCAAGGATGTATGTTCAATTTCCCACAAACTATTTGAGAAAGGGGTGTGTCAGGGAATGTTGTGTTTGATAAATATCTTGAAAATGGGATTGGGGCTTTGGGGCCCAGAGTTCCACAGACATTCCATCAATCAAGCCAAACATGCCTTTGTAAAAGGTACTTGAAAACACTTGAGGAAAATTTCCAAAAGTTATTTAAATTAAAAGTACACAGAATAAAAAAGATTAAAAATAATAATAATAACCTTGGTCAATGACCTCCAGAGCAACTGTAAGTAAGTACATCTTACTTAAGTACATCTGTAAGTAAGATGTACTTACTTATATATATAGATATACATTTATATATATAAAACTTAAACATTTATCAGAAGTCAGACTTGTTTAAATAAGTCAATACTAGATGAGATTGTGGGAACAGAGCCTCTTTTTTGTATATTTTTTGGACCGTTCTCGAAAAAGACAAGAAAATAATTCCATATATATCAGGAACTACACGGTGTATTTGACTGGTTCAGGTATCAAAATAAAAGTAATATTCCAGAGAATACTCTAGAGGTCTAAAAATCAACATTTGTCTTACTGAGAAAGAACAAATACATATGGCACACAGTGAAAAAATACAAAATAAAAATAATAAATTCTAACAAAATACATTACGTTATGTGGATTTTCCTTAAAAGCACGCAGTGGAAACCCAGAACCTCTAGCAATTCACAATACAGGTTCTGACCACTTACTGTACCAAATTTCATGTGATTGAGACATCTAACAGCCAATAGAATCAGGGGGATTACAAAATCCCATAGCAACATCATTCACCAATCACCAACGAGCTAAAACTCATTTGCATAAATGACAGGAACGCTCCAGCTGTGCACCAACAAAGGAAGTGTTTGAGTATATAGGCGGTATCCATGGAGACAGAAAAGTTGAAAATCACTGATGTGAGAAACCACATCAGTTGGACACAAGGACAACGGATTACAGTACCTGAGTGGAAATATTTACTCTAACATGGATTATGACCACGAAACAGCAAAGGTAGGGCTGAATTTATGTTTTAGCTTTGTGAAATTCACTACGAAATTAGCTGTTTTTTTGTCTTCCTTTGGCTGCTGGTTCAGTGAGATTTGCACATAGCATGGTGATTCTGGTATTGTTGGAAAAGTCTGAGTTTTAATCTGATTGGTAGTTTGTGTGGGCAGGACCTTGTTGCACTGGTTGCTGCCATTTACCAGGTATGAGTTGTTAGCATCTAATTAGCGCCTAATTATGTTTGTTTTTTTTTTTTTAAATGGTGTTTGAGCTTGGTGTTGCTGAGGTAGTAAATTTTGTCATTTAGATGAGCTTTTGCCCATTACATAGATATGCAATATGCCTATATTGGTTATTGTATAGCATGTGCTTAGATTGTTCTTGTTAGCAGAAGTGCTGCAGAAGTGTTGGTAACACAGTCACTGTTTCCCCATAATTGCTATTTCCAATTCAAGCCTTAAACATTTTTGGTTGCCTCATTTTTACCTTCTTCAATAGAATTCTGAACTTCCACAGACAAATGCAGATTAAGTCTGAGTTTGCATAAATAATGCACAGGTTGTGTTCATTACCCTTTATTGTTATTGGTGAGGAATATTGCTGTCATGGTGGCTGTGGTATGCAGAGGTCAGCGGAGTGTTGTAAATATTTGCTATTATAAGCTCCAATAACAATGCTGTATTGAGAGCCAATGTGCACAATGAAGGGCCTCTGCAGAAGACATGGCTCTGTTTCACATTTGATCACACCTCTGGCCTGAATTTTAATCACACTCTCTTTGCAAACCATTAGAAGTAGAAAGTGACGTTTATTAGACAGCGGAGGAAAATAAACAAGGCTAATTGGCTCGCACCAAGAGCGCTCTGCTCTCTCCCCTTGGTCCTTTGTTGGGGAATAAACCTGCCAGGGAGGAAGGTGCAAAAATTCATAGCCGGCTGTCCTTTAGAGAGTCACCTCCAGCTTTGAGGATGCATCCAGGGTCCAGAGCCTCTCCTGAGATCAAGGATGGCTCTACGCGATCATTTATAGATATAAGAATACAGACACTAAAAAGTTTTAATAGGTATGAAATGTGCCATGTTATACTGCATATGCCCTTTGTCATTTATAAGCTTGTTAGTTATAGCCTTATTTCTGCTTTCTTTAATTCCATAATTGAACTTGACTTGTAGCCTTGCAATTCAATCAAATATGTTATCTGAGACTGTGGAGAATTCACCTGGGATACAAGATTACAGGTAGTCTGTTTTTTGGTGTATTCAAATGGTTCCAAAAGAGTTATTTGTCTAGCTTTTTTTTCATCTTTTTTAAAAAAAAAAATATGTGTGCCACAGGGTGCTGAAAAAAAATGTGTAAAGTGAGCAATAGGATGTTACCAGGAGGTAAATTAGAACCGTCTTCCCACAGACAATTAAACGTGACCCTGTGCACGTATTCTTTACTCTGACGACAAACTCACGGGTGAGTTTGATTGTTGCATTACTTTCTCCGCAGTGTTTTCTTAGGGGAAATCCCAACCCATTCACACAGAAAATAACTGTTATGAAGCAGCTAATCACTTGGCATGCAAACAGGCTGTGCTGTTTCTCAAGGGTGCCGGTTCAGTTTATGAAGTGAGAAGAAGGAACGGAGAAATTCTCTCTTCAGTCTGTGGCAGCAGACGAGGCATGTGCCAATCTGAGATCCTCCTCCTGGTTTGATAACCTTGAGAATAAATATCATGATATCACTGTATTCATGTAAAAAAAATTACCAAAAAAAATACAATTTATTTTATTTAAAGTAGAAAATAAGTATTAAGTAAAAAAATGTGGATTTTTCTTCTTGAACAATATAGAATATTGATTATTGTTATCAACAGTTGTTAGTACGCAGATGTTACTATTTCAACGAATACAATTTTAAACAAAAAACCTTTGCGTTGCAAACTGCTATCTTTTTCTCACTTGTTTTAGATTAACACAGGTAAAATATCCAGCTTGTTACTCGAGCAGACTCCAGTTGAGTCTGCTATGAGCTGCCTAACAGTTTTAAAACAGCATCAACCTAATATGTTTATTGACTTACAAAATATTAACTAATATTTGTCTGTTTATTAAAGGAGAATATTTCAACCATGCCATCGTGTTTCTGCGACAGTCTGCAAAAATCCAAATTTTACTCTGTTCTAAGTGGAATTATGATGAACTAAAGAATAACCGCTCATAAGGCAGGTTGATGCAGATGACAGCCTAGTCTGCTATCTTCTAGTCTAGTCTATCTGTTACCCTTCCACTAATTTTCCACGAATTTCTTCACCTTCCTGAAATCTCATCATTGAATAACATGTTTCTTTCAAGTAAGCGATCTATTACATGAAATAGATAACTTTCCTTCAAAAACTGAAGAATAACTCTTTAAAATTTTGTTGTTTTCTACCCTTCAGCGATGCATCATCTGTTATGATTCTGGTGTGTGTGTGTGTGTGTGTTTGTGTTTTTGAGTGAGTCTTGCCACGTGTCTGAGGAATATCTGCAGATGGGCGTTGCATTCCTGAGCAGCAGGCACACCTGGCATCAATTACCTCATTGGGTTCAGAGGACTTAAGGAGCACGACAATCTCTCTTCGCCAGATGATTAACCTTGTTGTGTTACAATTCATTTCCTCCACTCGAACTGCCATCTATAAGCCTCCAGTATCGAGCTCTCCAGAATCAGTCCTCCTCATTTTCCTGTGTCCTCTGGACTTCCACCTGCCTGCCGACTCAGCAACACTCACTCCACCACCACAGAGCTTGAACTCACCGTCCTCCAGCCGCACATCCGGGTCCGTTACATTCCCACGGTGCTGCATCCTTGTCTCAAAGCCGTAAGCCGTTATCCATCTGTTATTCCTAGTTTCATTCCAAACTCTGTTAAACCTCAGATTAACCATTCCTTCTGCTTCCAGCCGCCTCTGCCAGCTAAACCAGTGAGGGAACATCATCAGTCACACATTCTACTCACTGTACTTATTGCAAGTAGACCCAATTTACCTTATCTCTGTTGTTCCCAGCCTGATTCTGCATGTGGGTCAGAAAACTACGTATTAACATGACATTATCAACTTTCAGCCAGAGTGTTTTGACTGCCAAAGCTTTACATCACCAAGTACTTAAGGTCTATAATTTAGCTTTAGATTACAGCAGTAAAAATATATTGATTGAGAATGTAGTAAGGTATATCAAGAACCAACAAGTTGTTTAAATGTTGGGAACTTTCAATGGACATTAGAAATTGTTAGTGTACAAAGTTTTTGACTTATTTTGATATTTATACATTCTTTATATTAGTGATAAATGAAGCAAATCTCACATTTTGTAGGCTGCTTATTCTGTGAACTTCACATGCAGAAAACTGTACCAATACATCGTCACAGGCAGTCCAGTTTCTGCAACCTAAAGAAAAAGAACTATCATGTCACATCCTTGAAACAAGACATGATACTCAGAGTATAACTACATCAAATAAGATCCAGCAGCATGTGTCCAGGCAACAGTACTTGAAACGGGTAAAATATATTTTACTGATCTTTTGCAATGATATCAGCACGGACAGAGGAACACAGTTGCTGTCCAGGTGAGTAACTACAAATATATCACAACTATCAAACTAAAAGAACAGGAGATATTAGTTCTCCTTCTTCATGGCCTTTCACCTACTTTTTTTTATTCTTTAATCAATCAATCAAACAAACTTTATTTGTATAGCACATTTCAGCAGCAAGGCATTTCAAAGTGCTTTACATCACAACAAACACAAAAACACAAAGTCATGCAACATAGAATCAACAACCAAAACATGATATTAAGTCAAGTGTCATCATTAACCGCTGTAATGGTGACGGCACCAAGTCTTAAATGAGCTAACAAAAATCCTTTGGCTTTCAGTAAACATTTATGTATCATGCATTTATTCATTGTTATATTGTTTGCCATTTCCAAGTATTTATATCAAGTATGAAATCATTTCAAATTAATGTTTTATTATATATCGTTTGTCACTTATACAACACACATTTGGTTCAAGTGCCAGAGAAAATGTCCCATTCACTAATTCCTTGAAGGGCATCTAAAGGGCAGCCTGCCAGACATTCCCTGCCTGTGGGATTATTTTCTGTAGATCCCAAACATAATTCAAAAACGGTACGAGATCAGTCAATCAGCACAGGCAGTTAATGCAGAAAGACAATTTTCAGACATGGAGAGTACAGGTGGATATATGAAACTAGTAAGGGTGTAGAAAAAAAATCAATTATTTAATGTTCAGATTTTTATTTTGTTTTATTTTATTTCTTCTAATTTCTCTTTGTGTTATTTTATCCTATTGAAAAGTTACCGACTCAGATTATTACTTTGGAAGAAAAACTTTAGATTGAAGAAAACAGACATGTTGGAGTTCGAAGAAAAGTCTGAGCAACAATTCAAAAGGCACGTGAGACTCAGGTCTTTTTCTCATTGTTAATAAGCAAAAACGTACTGCCTTCTAAAGTAATTTTTAATCTTTCATCTTACTGTGCTAGAAATAAAGACCATACAATGCAATTTTATTGATTCACGAATATATTAACAACCAGGTATAAACTGATGCACAGACTGACTTCAGCTAAATATATGAATAATTCTAGTTAATTTGCATAGTTTTAATTTTTTTTTAGCTTGTAGGGTTAGGCTGTCATAGCTGTTGCTTTCAGCAGAAGAGTAATTGCTTTTGTATTACATATATGAGTTGTGTGTGCTTTTAATTTGTTTTGCAAATTATAACTGTGGAGCTTCAACTAAAAGCCACCAATAATAAAACCACAGTTGGTACTGCACTCTGAGGGCCAATTGTACGTGCCATTTTGTAAACACAGTACCACTGATTATAAGAATACAATTTGCTCAAATCAATACCCATACTTTATTTTTTTTACAGATGCATTTACCTAACATAGTACAAAGATTACACATGCTATATGCAACATAATACAAGTAGTGTGTGATCTGATAGGTAAGAGGGAAGTGTGGAGACTGGGTTGAGATAGCAGAAAGGCAACTGTAGCTCAAATAACCCCTTGATACATCTATTGTAAATACAATCTCTGGACTCACAAAAAAAGCCTTGGTGCAAATAAGCTAGGCAGAAGCAGAAGACCAAACTGAACTACACTCCTGTTGAAACTGAGATTGTGCCTCTAAACAGACTTATCAAAACTGGAAAAGAAAGTGGAAAAACTTTAATAATTCTCAATTTCAGCTGGAACTTGCAAACGGTAGGCACAATTTGGTGTAAGAACTTCTTATCAAGTATCTAAACAACAAAGACAATGTTGTGAATTACGACAATTGTTTCAGATCGTGTTCATCCTTTAGTGACCAGTGACCCATCTTCAGCATGGTAATGCACTACATGTCACAAAGCTCAAATAATCTCAAACTGTTTTTAATATGAAATATGTTTTTATATTTTTTTTAAGCGATGTTGTCATGTCCACATGGAACACAATGTCAGAGGAAGATTTCCAAAACCTTGTTCGTTCATAATCAGGTCCAACCAGACATCGTACCTACAAGGTGAACATAATGTTTCTTCACATTTTTCTGCCTCCCTCTTAATAGCAATAAGGACAACATGTACTACTCTCTTATTAATTAAATTTCACACGAGTTTCACTTTTTAAATGGACTGTACAAGAATGACATACAATTTCTTGGCTGTCTGTTTACTGCAAAGTATATTTTTCTTCTCTCTAATTTTAACTTAGTGAAAACAGGGCCAGAGAAACAGACGTCACTGCCAAGAATCAGAGACAAATAGACAAGCTAAGACAATTTTCCAAATTCTGTGACAGAGATGAGTGGGTCACTTAACTGTAGGCATTATGCTAAGGCCCCAATGGCTTTGAGAAACTCATCTGCAGTGAGTTCAGCTCCAACAGCAACACAAGGGTTCAGAGTAATTAATAACATTATGTTCTGTAATTACCTTCCATGTGTCCCCACATGGCCCAAGGGAACAGAACTGCAGCTAATAGTAGCAATACTTTGGGTTTACAGAGCACTCAATGTAACAGAGGGACTAAAATTGTCCTAATTTCATGTATATGTACGAGAGAGAGCGAGAGAGTGAAAGAGCAACTTAGAGAGAGAAAGGAAGAAAACTAGTTTTACACGTTTATTGTTCTTGAGCACGAGCGTGGCCATTTAAATTTAGTACTGTAGTTTCCAGACAAAGTCCCTCTGGAGGAACATGCTTAACCCATCACTTCCTCTCCCAAATGCATTCGCCGGATCTCTCCATCTTAATAAAAGGGGCACGGATAGCCGTGGGAGTGTGCCTACCACGAGTCTCATTAGGACAGTAGCTCAGCCAAGCTGCACAATATGGAGCCCAACACAGCTTTACCTTCAAATTTAAATCTATCCACTGCTGTCGGCTTCAAAAGCAAGAAATGACACATTTGCACTTACTCACTGATTAACACGAAATTGTTGATCTTTTTTTTTCTTATTCACTTCACACATATTTAGATGCCAAAACATATTATGATCACTAACAGCTCAATGTTCTTAATTAGCATTTATCACTGTGTTTGTAGAACATCATCATTTCTTTGAGATCACAATCATTTTTGAAAGGTCAATGTAATCAATATTTTGTGTGTTAAATTAATTTGGGTTTTGAACTTTTCCAGGATGATTTCTATAAATACAGATTAGTTATTTTTGTAATTTATTTATTTTGTTTCCCAAAGACAAACTACAGTCAAGAAGTTAAAAATATTGTAAAAAGGATAACAAAGGAATGGAATATGAATGTCAGAAGAAAATGCATTATCATTAAAAAGTGTTTTTTTTTTTTGACGCTTCTTTTTATTTTATAAAAAAATAAAATTCATATATTTTATAGATTAAATACATGCAGAGTGGAATATTTTAAGCATGCACTTTGTTCATACTGTATTTATGACTATGCCTTACAGCTTCCAAAAGCCCCAGATTCAGTGTCTCAGAAAATGTAAATGTTGCATAAGGCCATTAAGAAGAGTTCTTTAACGCGGCAATGTTAGGTCATTGTAATGTTATGGCCTATAAACTGGGACGACACCTGGCATGACAGTCATCCAGCTGACAGTCACTGACACCCTCCAAAATGAGGGTTTGCCAAAGAAGGTAGTTGCTAAACAAGCTGGCTTTTCAGATAGAACCGTTTCTTTGCATATCAATGAAAGATTTGGTGAAAAGAAAAGGTGTGGCAGAAGTAAAGCTCATTCCAGAGTTCGTCAGAGATTCACATGGGGTGGACAATGGTGTGTCATTGCTTTGAGACCCACCACACATAGAAACATCCAGAATATGCATTGCAAATGTTTAATATCTCCTCTTGGTCTTCTCTTCAAGGGCAAAGTAAATTCTGCAGTTAATTTTAAAATCAAGGTCCCAGAGTCTAAAGGAGGAAAGTAGAGACCAGTTCATTTTTATCATGAAAAAATACTGTGCTGAGAATCAGTCATCTTTATGTGATAATGCTAAACTCTTATTACGATTGCAACCCCCCAAAATTGGGATTTTAGCGCGACTGTTGTTCTATTGTGAAGCTGTTGCAGTAACCAGAGAACTCAAACTCAAAAACTATTAGCGTAGTGATGAATGTCAAAAAAAGTGTGGCGAACAAAAAAATTCCGATGTACAAAACTGTGCTCATTAATATGCTTAGCAACTAGGAAGCTCCATTCCATATGGCCCTTGCTTTCCAACAAAACTTTCAGGGTTTTTTTGGTCAAAGTATTTGTATAGATCATTATTTGACTTTTTTTTTTTTCACTTGGACTCTGTTTAGTGCATTGCTGCAAGGACAAGCAGATACATTTTAGACAATGGGTGGATTTACAATAATGACTTTCTTTGTGTCAATCTGTTACATGTAATCCAAATAAAATACATTGAAGTTTGTGTTTGTATTGTGACAAAAACACGTGCAAGGAACTCATTAATTCATGACATGTTGGATTTTAGCAGCAGTTAACAGAGAGGCTTGCCTAAATAAAATGTGACCAAGTTTCACAAAATGAAAACAAAGGCCATTGATTGGTCTGTTTTTCATACGTATAAAACAAATTACAACCTAGTTATGTTATATTTTTTTCACCAAATGTGGCTTTGGAAATATTCATACCTGAACACCTCAATAATTGTGACCTACACTTTTTTTAGTGTGCAGTATCAGTCAAGTTAAAAGCTTCAACAAGGTTAACCTGGTGAAGCCAAGATACACACATTAGCCCCTGTGATTCGGCTCTTTATTGAACACTTGTCGAATGAAGATGTATTTAATGGCAGACTCTAATTAGAAGTTGATCATAGATGCAGAGTTTGACATGACCTGCTTGACTTTTCACGCCAAATATGCTACTGCCATCTATACTTTCGAGATTTATGTTACACAATATATGTGAAGCTTTGCACAGTACTGAACATAAACTGACTGAATAAAAGGATATTAAAATGCATGCCAAGGGCCTGGATGGAGTATGCTCTACCAGATATGTATGTATAAACAGTGCTCACAGTTCCATTCATTAGCGATCTTGTTCTCCATCTGATTTATTGCTAATGGGCTCAGAGAATAAACCATCATTCTTCATCATAGTGGCAGGGAAGATGATGATAAAAGCTACCTTGATCTTACATATTCCTTATGGTGTTTACACACGGAGTGACAGAGGCCTTCACAGACCACCTGGGTTGAAACAAGATAGATGAAAGTTGGTAAAGCCCCTAAAAACATCAAGTTATACAAAGGAGTGCCTCTGGAAATTAGGATTATTAAGTGCTGTTTTCATTTGCTGTATGTCTTTGTTTTTGCACACTGGCTTCAGTGTTGACTTCTGTTTAAATGAGGAACCCATTTAAATTTGGTTATTAGGACACTGAATTTCCTCACTGAGGAACGAGAAAAAATATTTCTAGGAAGTCAGTGAGTGACATGAGAGAAGAACTCAGTGACCCTTCTGAGAAATGACACTTCACGACAAATAAAGGCAACTAAAATACTGTTGAAATTTGATAAAAAGGGGTGTTCTCAAGGAGAACCCATGCTCATAAACATTCATTTTAACAAAAAAGAGGCCATGAAGATGAGAATGAGTGGTTCACCTGTCAGCAGGGTAACAACCCAAAACATACAACCAGAACTACATCAGAATGGTGTGTATATCAAACATTTATATGTCAGAATGGCCAAGTCAAAGTTCAGACCAAATTGTAATTGAGAATCCATGGCACAGCTTGATGTTCACAAACACTCCGCATCCTCTCTGACAAAGCTATTCTGGAAACTGAACATTTTGAGTCCCAACATAAATACATAAAAACATGTAACTAGTGCATCTGTAAATGCAGAGAAAAATGGTTCTAAAAGGTATTGATCCAGGGAGGCTGAATTGAAAAGCACACTGTATTTTCCCCATTTTGAAAACCATAAGTCGTTTTCTTTCTTTTTTTTATGTATGTACTACTTTATGCTGGTCCATCACACAAATACAATTTGAAAAACAGGTTTTGGTTGTTGCATTAAAAAAATAAAGAAGAGGTCCATGGGTGTAAATACCTTCATAAGGCACTGCATATAGGAAGAGATGTGGGTAGATGTATATTTCGTCTGCAACATACGACCTTAAATCATTCAGTGAAGGTAACGGGGCTTTGCCTCCAACATCTGATTGAGTTTTTAAAAAAGTGCAAATTCATGCAAATGTTCATTAAATTTACAACAGTTTCCAACCATAAAAGTTTTACGAATTGCTACCATAAGGAATGTTTCAGTCAGTTCTCGAACTGAGTAAACTCTTTACACCTACTGACTTGAAACTCAATTTGCACCACCTACATCACTGTTGCTTTGTCTGAACAATATGCAGTAAAATGACTGACCTTCTCCCTGAGAATCAATCTGCGTATGTAAATTGATTGCATGCTCATGCATTACCTGAGCATTAAAGGATAAAAGAGGCCACTGGCAGAACACAAATAGAAAGATGAGTATATTTTGTCAGCCAGCCAATAAACAGCAATTCTGAAGCAAATCATGAGTTCAGTCACAGGTACAGAGGGGCTGATGGATACATGGAGCAGAATGAAACAAGGACCAGGTACATGGAGGAGTGAATGAAAGAGAGATGCTTAAATACTGGGAGTTCGACTGCTAGAACAATGGGACGGCGCTAATTAGAAAATAAAGAGCAGGTGCGAGGGGAGAGCAGAGGGCGATCTGAGGGAAGGAAAAGGAGGAATAACACAAACAGGAGAGTAGGAATCATAAATCTAATTAAGAATAACAAAACATCTGAAATACATAATAAACTCATCTAACTAAAATTACATTACATTCTGATAGAAATCAATCAGTTTTCTAATATTCTCATTTTCCATTGTGGCAGAAACTTGAAGAAAGTTACATTTGACGTTGAGAGGAATCACAAGTACAGTGTATGCATACTTTGTAATGACTTTTGTTTAATATTCTCTGTTGAATCTTTCATCAATATCATGTTAGCAATATGCAACTGGGCTCTCGTTGGGTTTGTGGGATTGCTGGAGAATAAGAGACCCAAAAGTAACACAACAGGAGTGGCAAAAAGATTTTATTGTCTAACCAGGCATTGAGGCATACAGATTCAATTCCAGAAATAGAGACGAAAAGAAATTGTAGAGATTTAATTGATAGGAATAATTGCAAGATGGTGAACTTTACCCTAAAAATTTTATTAGGTCCAAAATTGATGAGAAATCTTTGAAGTGTCTGCACAAAATTAAAAAAAAAGGTTGGTGTGAGTTTCTCATGGATGATCCGAAGCAATAGAAGAAAGTGAGTGAGAGATTAAAGGTTAGAGGTTCCCAAAAAAATGAGGAGAGGCTGCAAGAGCAGGTTAGTGGTCAATACGCCAGAACACAGATCTAAAAGCCAATAAAAGCCTTGATATCCTAAATCCAGAGTCTAAAATACAAAAGCCAGTTCAAATCCAAAACTTAATCAAGCAACATCCACTGGGTAAAATCAAGCAAATAAAAAACGAGAATCTTTTATTCCTTTCCTAATGCGTCAAAATTTTGCAAATAAATACTTAAAGAAACTAAAAGAAAGGATCAAATTATAAAGTATGTGTTCATGTTTTCTCAATAAACGTACAAGAATTACTTAAAGTAAATCAACACAACACAAAGAGGTGCTCTTAAAGTATTCTGGGCATCTGAACAATATGTACAAAGTTGTTCTAATTCTTACCATTGGCATCATATGTTGCATCAGTGAAGAAAAACTGAATTATTTTATAACTAGTTAAAGTTAGTTCTGGTTTAAAAAAAGATCTATGTGGTTGTGCTCCTTTTATAGATACAGGTAGATTATGCAACCCATTTAAAAAAATATGGATTAATTCCATAGAGAGTGAAATATTTCAAACCTATGTATCTTGTTATTTTAATTATGGCTTTCAGCAAACAAAAACCTAAAATTTAGTGTCGTATCAAAAAATAAGAATGCTGTGAAAAAGTTGAATGTTGGAAACTCATGGTGTCATACTCTAATCAGGTAAATAATTCAAAACACCTGCAAAGGTTTCCTCAGCCTCCAGGTGGTCTCTCAGTCTGGGTCAATGTGCTACATAGTCTTGGAGAAGACTGCTGACTTGACAGATGTCTAGAAGGCAGTCATTGACACCCTTCACAAGGATGGCAAGCGACAAAAGGTCATTGCTAACGAAGCCAGTTGCTCACACAGAGCCGTATTCAAGCAAATCTCCAGGAAGTTGAGTAGAAGGAAAAGGTGTGACAAGAAGAGCTCCAACAGCAACCGGGCTAACCAGTAGCTACTGGAAAGATGTCAAGCAAAATCATTTCAAGACTTTAAGAGAGATTCACATCAAGAACCATTACGCTACAAGAACATTTATAGGTAAGCTACCTAGTCCGAGGTGATGCAGAACTGTTCCTCAATAATCCAGTGTCCTCTATACAGATGCAAAATAAGTTCGTATTTTATTTGGAAAACAAGGTCCCAGAGGAAAAATGAAAAGTCAGTATTATGTGTGAATTTTCAACAGTCAGTGATGAGTTGAAGTGCCATGTCATCTGCTGGCATCGGTCCACTTTGTTTTCTGAAGTACACAATCAACCAGCCATCTACCAGAAAATGTTAGAGCCCTTTATGGAGATGCATTTTGTATTTTCCATCAGCAGTTCTGGTTCCTGCCCACATTGCTAAATGTACTAAAAGTTGGTTCAGTCATTGTTTTACTGTGGGGCGTCAGACTCACCTGATCTGAACCACATAGAGGATCTGTAGAGTATTGTAAATAGGATGATGAGACACCAGACCCAACAATTCAAATCTGAAAGGCTGCAATCAAAGAAACCCTGGGATTGAATTAGATCTCAGCACAGCAACAAGCTGATTGCCTTCATGACATGCTGTATTGATGCTTTAAGTCATGCAACAAAAGGCCAGATCAGGTACTGACTGCATGAAAATGTGTATATTTTTCAGAGGCCTGATGTTTTATTTTAATTCTATTTGTATTGATCCAATGTAATTTTCTAATCTTCAAAGACACTAACTTTTGGGGGGCTTAACTGTAAGACATTACCATCAAAAATGACAAGAAATGAGTGCTTGAAATATTTCACTCTATGTATAATAAAGTTACATAACATATTCTGATATAAGTGACAAATATAGAACAGTGTCATGAATAAAAAAAAAATTAGTGAGTTATTTCATTGGACTCCTCATTTTTTTTGTTTACAAAGTTTGGAAGAGAGCAGAAAAATGAGGATTAGTCACTGCTTCTCAGAGTTATTCCCTCCTAGAGATGTCCTTGTAATTTCCTCCTAACACTTGCTGACTGATAAATGACCGCAGAGGAGCCATCAGACCTAAGGGCTAAGCTGAGTCATGGGTGGACATTAATGGCTGTGCTTGTGACACTAAGGAGAGAGCATCCTTCCAGTGGTGCCTATTAGACAGATTCCAACAGTTGAGCCTGATTTAAATACAAAATACATTTAATAAGGGCAAGCAGAAGGACACAGGTGCTTCCCCAAAATTTACAATATCAATAAAAAGTTTATTATTTCAGTAATTCCAGTGAAACAGTGAAACTCATACAGATTATTTGAACTGATGTATTTCAAGTTTTTTTTTCTTAAGTTTAATAATTATTGCTTAAAGCTAAGCAAAACCTTTCCAGCTTATCAAATAGTTTGAATAGCACATAAGATCCACCAATAAAATATCAGGCAAAAAAAACCTGCTGAAAATGATCTCCATTCTTTGAATCACTCTGTGTATTAATGATGGGTTATTGATTCATGACTCTGCTTGTGCTTAGCAAGTCAAACTTGCTTTGATATCAGTCTTCAGCTTGTCTGTGTTGGGTTCAGTATTGGTACCCTTGGCAGGGAGGAGTCAAGTCCTGCTGTAGATGACATACGTTCATTAATGATGCACTCGTTCCTGTTGCTTGGGTACCTTTATCTAACAGGCAATTTACTTTCGAGCTTTTTCAAGTGACCTTTTAAAACTTAGAAGGTGTCAGTTACTGTCTGCTGGACAACTGTACAATCAGCAGTCTTTCCCAGGATTTTTTAGTAGATAATTTAGCATTTCTGTTACAAAAGAAGTTGTTTTTTGTTTTTTTTGCCTATGTTTGAATTTTCCCAGAAGCCAGCTTTCATTGTCTACATGACTGGAAAATAAATACAAGTAAATTCTTGAACCTCTATTGTGAAAGCCTCCTTAAATTAAAGTATTGGAATATTTTTTTTTTCAGCTATTAGGAAATGTATTCAAATAACAGAAAGTAGTGTGCCCGAACTTGAAAACTCGTCGGATACCTGTGGCTTAAAATACGGTGAGGCCTATACAAGTACAAAATTGATTTTCTTTCTAAAATTAGAGCGTGTGGCTTATAATCAGGTGCGCTCTGTAGTCCGGAATTTACAGTACTTTGTCCTTGCTGCTGTTTCATAATAATGAAAAGTAATGCACATTCCTATTGCCTTCTTGAGTTACAGATATGGTACATTGAAGAAAATGTAGATTCACTTTAACAGCAAAAAAATCTACAATTTTCAATGAAAAACTAAGTCAATGTTCAAACCTTGAAATGTCACATTTTGTCAAAGGTCGCATTGGAATGGATTTTCGGTTCCTACACACCGATCTTGTGAAAACTGCAAACCGACCAAATAAAAAAAATACTTTAAGAGTAACAGGGAAGCGATTTTATGTACTGAACTGAACCACCAACTGACTATGTTGTACAAAACTACCTTTAACTTTTCTTGTTTATTTCCTTTTCAGTTTCTCCAAGGTGACATCATGACTTCCTGGCCTATAGAATAAAGCGGCATGACACTGCTTTGCAATGATGAAAGCAAAGAAAAGCAATGAAAAAGCATTGTTCAACAAAATTCTTGTTCAAAGCTGAATTTGAAAGGGGGGATAAAAAAAAAAATAGGCTTTAAGGATCTAAATAGATAAACTTGTTTACTGGCTTTGCATATGAACTAAAGTGACATCCAATTTTTCACCATTTGGGTTTGATATAATGTTGGCCCACCATATTTGTTGATAAGGCAACTTCATCTGTTGAAGGAATGCTGTTTACACACACCAAATAGCGTCTTCTGGCACTCACTAAAAAATAATGTGTACCCCTGAACATTAGACTGTCAGATTTAACAAGTACAGAATCACTCTATATGTAATCACAGTTCAATTTAATACAAGTATATTTCTGTAAGCAAAAGTGAAATTGTCGTTTTTACTATTTATAATCTAAATAATACTTTATGACTTCTGTAAGTGAAAACAGACAATGTTAATACATACTTTTTTCCAAGTGCTTATAATTTTTTTTTTATCATATTATGCATGAAAGTTATTGTCTCCCCTATTTTCTACAAATTTAAGCCTGAATTGTCTAAGTCAGATTTTTTTTTTTACATTAAAAAATGATACCTTCTGCCAATGCTAAGGTTTTGCTTTTGGGGACATTAGGAAATCAAAGAAAATATACAGAAGGTGAAAGTAAAGGGAGAAAATGGAGACAAAGTAAAAGAATGTATTGAAGGCTCTACAGAACCAATAAAAAAAAAAGACAAATTACAAGCCATATTAAATTCTGAATTAAATCACAATCCAAAGAAAAAACAGCCACTGAAGTTATTTAGTCATTACCATTCAGAATAGATTTAATTACCAAATTCTGTAAGGACTAATGAGATGACAGTTTAAAATGCTTGAGCTCAGACAAAAGTTGAAATTCACTAAATTAATGTGAGTTTAAATTTGAACATTTCATGCAGTTTTACCTTTTAAATAATGATTAAACACAAGGATTTTAATCATTATTAAATTCATGGTTTGGCCTGCTTCCAGGTTGTCTGTTGTTCCAAGTGTTAATATTTTTTTTAAAATTGGTGTGTTTTTGTGAATTGCTTAGTCCTGTCATGTTTATTATGCATGCATACTATTTATTATTTGGCCCTGTTGCATGCATTCTGTGTATTTTAGGATGAGGAGTGTTACTGGGTAAGAAGTGAGAGGACAGATTAAGTATTGATTTTATTATTGAGTCATTGCTTCAACATTTGTGCAGCACTTACCTAAATTTTATTCTATGTGGCCAAAAAATATCTGGCAGTCTGACTTAGCTAGAAAACGCATTATAAAAACTATTATTGCAGAAGCATTACTTAATGCCTCTTTAAGTAATGCTTCATACATCATGAAAATATAAGGCTGATACACTTTTATGCCGTTAGTGGCATAAGTGAAAGTTCTTATCAGACCACAGTAAATATGAATCTTTTTCATTGGGCAGATCCTATTTTTAAGTTTTTAGGAAGCTGGTCTTGGTGTTGAAATGAAGCAACCACTTTAATTTACAATGTGCTACTCAGTTATTTGGCTGCAGCAGAATGGTATTCTAAAAAACATTTCTTCTGGGGAAATATGACTATTATTCTTTGTGAACATGAGCAGAGAATATCTTGTTCCAAGAAGTGGTGATTCTACACAGAACAGCATGAGTCTTGAATTTTATTAATTAGTTTTTTGTTGTTTTTTTTTTTTTTTTTGCTTAAGAGCTTGTTCCTCATTCATTCATGACAATAAAACTAAGCTATGTTTAAAAAAAAGGGATTAGGCAAATACCAAAAGGACTTTGTTTAGATGTTTGTCAAATCCAGGTATGTTTTTTTTTTAAATAAAAAATGTTGGTCAAAGTTATTTCAAACTTTGTCTTTAAGCGATCAACAAATAAATTTTATTTTTAAGTCTGTGTCCTATAGTGTTATGTCCAGATTAACTGTAGATGACATTATTTCAGTTCCCTTTGCCAGGGTTTGCAGTATCCATTTTGAAAAATATATACCCATTTTTGATCCATTTTAAAGTAGCTAACATTCTCCACCCAGTTCCTTATCTTTCATATTCTTGGAAAAATAAATGCCCTTCTTTGGATTAACTCACGTTATTGTGACTAGAAATGTAAGAAGTCATTGCAGAACACTAAAATCGACTACTTGGTGGAACACCTACCGACATGCACACCTACTTAGGATGTGCAAACTGATTCATTCTGATAGAAAAACATGCTGAAATAACCTGTGTTACGACCAAGCTTTGTGCAAATTTCCCTGTGAGCAGGTGTTAAACGCTCATGCAGACGGTCTGCAGCAGTAGAAGACCACACCAGGTGCCACTTCTGTCAGCTGAAAAAAAGGAGACTGAGACTACCATTCACTGTGACTCACCAAAAGTGGACAACAGATAGAACTGAAAAACCTTTCCTGCTCTGATGAGTCCATCTGAGCAACAGCATTAAGATGGTGGGGCACAAATTCTGCATGTAGAATGGACTCAGTCCAGCTTGCAGCCATGGTTCAGGCTGGTGTTGGTTTTGTAATATGTCAGGCTTATTTTTTGTACACTTTAAGCCCCTTAAAACTATTAACCCACAGCCTACTTGAGTATTGTTGCTGACAAAATCAACCCCTGTCCATTCAACTGGACCAGTCTTCTGATTGCTACCTCTTTCAGGACAACAGGAGTGAGTTTTCTGTACTCAAAAGGCGTCTGCAGGCTCCTAATCTCAATCTAATAGAGCATCTTTGGAATGTAAATTACTGGGAGATTCATGTCCAACAAATGCGTCTCAAATGTGTGACACTACATGTCAATATGAACTAAAGTCTCAGAGAAATGTTGGCAAAAATGGTATACAATATATCTCAAGACGCACCTTAGAGATATCAGCAGATTATGAAATGGGTTTTGGTCGGGGTGCGTGGGCGTGTGTGTGTGTGTGTGTGTGTTGGTTGTATATGCATAGGTGGAGTGCAGAAGGAGGGGCTTGCCTTGGCCACTAAGAAAGCATGAGCTGCCACAGCTAAAATCTGACCGAAGGAATTCAGAAAATGTCTCCAACAGGAAACCTAAAGTCTATTATTATAACACTGCACCATATATTTTGGAGCAGCGATTTTTATTTTTTTTGCTCCGTGAGGAAAGCCTAGGCTACAACTGAATGATGGGGCTTGTGCCAGAATTGTTTCACATGGCGGTAATGCCTACTGCCTGGACAGTGTCAGTGACAAGTACACTGACACGCTCAGTGCAGGGGATTCATTAATTTTAGCAGTCTATGGCAGAGTCTTTGCACTGGAAATAGAATTTTTATTTAT
This sequence comes from Girardinus metallicus, assembly GCA_903067095.1. Taxonomy (NCBI): domain Eukaryota; kingdom Metazoa; phylum Chordata; class Actinopteri; order Cyprinodontiformes; family Poeciliidae; genus Girardinus; species Girardinus metallicus. The sequence goes on along the minus strand of CAEGAE010024018.1, from coordinate 2,184 downwards.
TTTTTTTTCTTGTCTGCCAGGTAAGGAGAAAGAATTATCTGAGTGTCTTCCTGGACTTGTTAAAGCTCTCACCATCTATTATGTCTCTCACTGGTACTGAATTTCTGCCCCACTAAAGATGCTCTCTCGCCTCAGAGGTGAGGCCGCTGATGGAAAAACAAAGCGCCTTGCCCTGCTGACACCAGACAAACTGACATCAGATGGAGCCTCGTGTTCTGCCTCGGGGCCCTGCTGGGCCGAACAGCTGTCAGTTGAGCCAATGAAGGAGTGAGAAAAGCCCCAGGTTTGCAAACAAGCACATAAATAAACAAGCTGCTTTCATTCTCATTTCTAAACTACATCGCACAAAACTTCCTATACGTACATTGATTTAAGATGTGAGAGACTGAGCATGTGAGTGAGCTGTGAGTCGTTACTGCCTCATGTCCCAAATAGACACAGACACAGATATAAATCCTTCTCTTAAGGCAGTTGTATTGTGGATTATCCACTTGTGATCGGAGATATCTGTAACCTTATGTTGCAGAAAGTGGCACTGAAGGGGTCATTTGGGAGCCGGTAAAGAGACTGTAATGAACAACGGAGGATATAAATTCACAGGAAACTGCTAGTCACACAATCAATGCTGGTCTAAGAATTTGTTCAGGAGGATGCGATACTTTCAGAAGCTTTATTATTTTCTGCGCGTCTCTCTCCCTAGCTTGCTTGCTTGCCTTGTTTTTCAATTTGAGTGTAGCAATTTGAAGCTTACAAAGAGGGTGAAATATAGGTTTGGGTTTCACTGCCCATCCTCTCAGTTGTACCAGGTTTTGGTCACTCTTGCAATTTTCATTTCTCAAGTTCACTAATGTAGCAAGCAAATTCAGAAAAGGCACTTATTTAAAAAGAAATATGTTTGCATTTGGTGTATTTCCAGATATACTAATTAGCATCAGCACTAGGAGTAAAGCAGCTGTTTTACAGACTGAACATGTGCACATACCTCAGGCCATCCAGTAAGATGTAGGCTAACGCATGTTCTATGTACTTATTAGTTTGTATTTTTTTAATCATTTGTCAAAAATGATCTACAGAAAAGGCTTTTAGATCAAATCTCAATGTTAAAGCAGTGTTGTTTTGTATAAATTTATCCTACTTATTTCTTTTATATAGGCTTATATTTTATATAGTTCTTTTTTTTCTCCTTGTTTTAGTTGTGTTATAAAGGGGGTTGTGCTTTTACAGAGTCAGACTTCAAATGCTGGAACTTATCTCTTTTGAAGTAAGATAAAGTCTTTTAAAAACAGGAATCCGTTTTAGATATATTTTTTTAGTCAATGTAATGGTGCTCCAAGAAAAAATGGGATCTTCATTAATGGATCAATGCTACGAGCCATGACATAAATCATGCTCCATAAATATTCTGTTACCTTGAGATTACCGTTACTTTACTTACCTGACTACAGCGAACCGTTACTCAAAATATTTATATCATGTACAATTAGACTGAACACTGTTGTTAAACACAACAATCCCATATACTTCATTTTAACTATTGCCGGCACTCTACAATTATTTTATGGATAAATAATTACGTAGTTTATGCTACATAATTATAGGTGACTGTAAAGAATTGCCCTGCAGCCGAATAACAAATCTTTGCTTAATCCTGAATACCCCTGGCTGATATTTGACATGTTCCCTTTTAAAGGGGAACATGTGCATGTCTGTCAGAGCTGGACTGATTCATTTAAAGCATCAGTTGATTCAATGGTAGCATTTACTAAAACAAACACACAACCTTAGAACATGTTTCCAACTCCATTTAATGACAAGAACTTTTGGGAAATACTGCAGAGAACCCACAACAGAATGAATAACATTACCATGTCAACTACTCGTTTGTATACAATGAAGCACTGTGGAGGCAGCAACATTAATCACTTACTTAGATGATTTATACCTACCAGGCTACTTTTCATCTTGATTACTGTCGATAAGGACTGTTTTGGAAACTTACACAGCAGAGCTCAAATCCAATGCGAATAGTGGCTCATTATAGCAGAAGTCTAAGTTTAATCCATCCATCCATCCATTTTCTGTTCACCCTTGTCCCTTAATGGGGTCGGGGTTGCTGGTGCCTATCTCCAGCTACGTTCCGGGTGAGAGGCGGGGTACACCCTGGACAGGTCACCAGTCTGTCGC
>CAEGAE010024001.1:0-60180 GCA_903067095.1 Girardinus metallicus | reverse complement strand
TTTCATGTACACGGACCAGTCGTCCTGGTCCCTTTGCAGAGAAACAGCCCCAAAGCATGATGTTGCCACCCCCATGCTTCACAGGTGGTATGGTGTTCTTTGGATGCAACTCAGCTAAGTTAACAAAATGATGACTGTAATCATTCCAGAATATCAAATGCAATTACATTATAAGAAAGTTGATGAGCTTGCATATTAAAACAACTCGTGTAAATTTAAATAGTCTGACTTTAAACCACAATACACTACTTTTACTGCACCAAGACAAAATGGCCAATATTACAATGACTTTGCTGAAAAGTCAGAATTTTTATTTTCAGGTGAATATTTATTATCCTCAGGAGAGAATGATAAAAAACAGGCAACAAAGAAGAGGCAATATATCACTGGTTTATTTGAATTTCAACAATAAGGCATTTAATGGTTCTTCATAAAAAAAAGAACAAGCTTTGTACAGCAAAAATAAATGATGTATAATGCAATAAGTTACAAAAATTGAAAGCAAAACCCCCCAAATTTTTTAAATATTTACATGTTTAACAAATCACAAGGCTGCGGTGAATTTCTTTACAATAAAGGGAAATGTTATTTTCTAATAGTAGGGTAGTAATATGTAAGCTGTATAAAATTTGTGTATAAAAATGTTATGCTGCTCCTCCTTTGTTTAGCTTTGATCAACATCAATTAACATCTGTTCATGCTGAGTGGAAAAATCTGTACAATTTATTACTTCAGTAATATTCAGCATTTTAAAGAACAGTAGTTTTTATAAGAAGCTCCTTGACACATGAGACTGGAGTTTAAAGATCTATAAGCGACTGATAAGATCTGCTTTCTTGTGAAGCGTCAGTTTTCTGAATCAGCTGCAGATGTTTAAAATCGTGCTGCTGGAAACCAGTACAGAAATTGAGGAGAGGATCTAATGACTTTTAAACTGATTTCTAATGTCCGTTCATTATACTAAATGACATATTTAAAGCAACGACACTTATGTTTCTGCTTTCAAGATTATTCGCTTGTTGGAAACTGAAACTTGAGAGAGGTTAATCCATCACTACTGGAGTAATTGCGATCAGGTGATGTTGGGGAGACAACTGAAAGTACAGTGAAAGCAGGAGAAGAGGCAGAGATGGATGTGGAGTGGATACTGTGCAGCTTCAGCTGCAATCCACATGGACAGCCAGAGTCATGCATGAGCTGCAGTACGTCTTTGCGAAAACGTACGCCAACCAGTGCATACAGGATGGGGTTGAGGCAACAGCGTGTGTATGCCATAGTGCAGGTGATGTACTCCCCCATCAGATCGCAGAACTGCCCTGCTATTTTCAGAGCCAAAACCACCGTGTATGGAAGCTGGAAGATTAGGAAAACAAGCACCAGCGCAACCATGAGCTTTAGCGTGCGCTGCCGGTGCCACTGCTTCCCACGGCGATGCACGTGGCCTTCCCACAGAACCACACCTATGGAACTGTAGCATATCACCATGGTGAAAAGAGACACACAGAAGACAGCAATGATGGCTCCTTTGGTGGCCATCTTCACATGCCCACTCCTTAACATGACACAGTATGCCTTGTCACCAGACTTAGAAACCCCAGAGTAGAGGATTTCAGGCAAGCTCAAGAGAATGGCAACGATCCAGACAACTGCAGCAGCAACTTTCCCTGTCATTAGTATCTGGCTGCGCAGTCGTAGCATCTGTTGGGCTCGTGCCACAACCATGTAGCGGTCAACACTGATGCAGCCGAGCAGCAGCAGTCCACTGTACGTGTTGATGGCATAGCATGCACGCATCACTTTGCAGAGGGCAACAGGGAAAATCCAACCCCAGTGAGTGTAGGATGCCTGCAAAGGGAGAGTGAGGAGCAGGATGAGATCAGCCAGCGCTAGGTGGAAGAGAAACACATCAGTCATGGAACGAAGCCGGAGGCGTCGGTAGAGAGCAAAGGTGGCAATCACCAGACAATTTCCCAAAACTCCCACGAAGAAAATCAGGCAAAAAGCACATGTCTGAAACATTGGGATGACATAGTTCTCGTTTTCATTGGGCTCACAAAAGTCATCGCCTTCATCGTCAGATATGTTATTGCTTAAGTTTGCCAAACAGTCAAAAAGATCACTGTAGTTGAGATTAACAAAATCGTAGTCCATTGTCACTGTGGGGAAACAGAAAGAAAATGTGTTAATTACTCATGCAGTGAAGTTTGGTGACTAAAACACAATCACATCCTTCACTGAAAACTCAAAGTAAAAGAAACATATCGTCTAAACAGAGTACATTCAACTGTTTATTCTATAATTGTTCTTTCAGCTATTTAATTAGTAGAACTTGAATTTTAAAAAATACCATTAACTAGAACTATTTAAAAATTTTGTCTGTAAGTGGTAAAGCTAAGCTGAACCCCAGAACCTGCTGCACATTAAACTATTAGCTTTTTGATCAGCCAGTGGTGAATATTGAGTCATTTCAGATTTGTGCAAAATGCCAAGCCACAATAGTTTGCGTGAGGACGTATTATTGTTCTATCGCACGACAAGCTCCAATTTACATGAAGCCTGGATTCATTTTGAGAAGAGTTCTGCCCACTATGTCAAGAGATCAGGAAATACAAACTGGTACAAGCAGACCAAAAGTCAAGGAGCTGCAGCTCTGCTCTTCAGTTTGAGTAAGCAACAGAGACACTTTAGTCATACTGAAGCGCGTTGCGTGACACTGGCATCAGGTCGTTGGCACAGGGGAAATCGTGGGTAGCTAGACGGTCGACAGATCAGTCAGTGTCGCGTGCTAAGAGCCTTTATAGGCAGTTTTCACAATCACTTTTTTTTCATTTCATGTTTCACTATGCCACTCTGCTAGCAATGAGGCAGATAGCAGTGTTAAATTGTCCTCTTTACTTTTAAGAATAAATTTAAATACTAAGAAATCGTCTGTGTTTTGGAGGTTTTCTGAAAAGGTAAGCGGAACATTTCTTTCTGGATCGATTTGTGTCTGGTAATTGGAATGTATTATCTGCTAGAAATGATTTCTAAGGTTTCTTAAATCATCAGAAATAAGTTAAATGTTACATTGAAATAACTTCTGCACAAGTTCAGCTTCTAAAAATCGGAAATGAGTGGAAAATATCAGTTGTGTTGTAAATTAAAAAAAGGAATAAAATAAAATTTGTGTACAGGTTAGAAGACTAATAAAAATGGTCAAAAGGGGAAAATGAATCTGAATTATGTGTCTTCCAAAACCATCAAATGCAAACTTATTGTATTTTTGTCATATCCGCTATTCAAAGTGGTAACTTTATGTAATTAAAAAAAATTCTGAAATGAATTTGGTAAATATCACAAGATATTCTCAAATATGCAGTCCGAATACTCAAGTAAAATAGCAACATAGCATATCTGGGGTTTTCCATCCAATCTACACTCCAACTTTTAATCACCGACAACGTACATGAAAGTATGTTCTCATACGACAACGTACAAGAATGACAAATTTAAATTTGTCATTTTTGAGAAACTGAAATTTACCAAAAAAAACCAAACTCAGCTTCATTTCATATTTTTGTTCATTTATTTAAGCAATAACACTTTATGTTACATGCCACCAAATCTCTTTCCTCTCCCGCTCTGAGTCATCAGCTTCTTCACTTTGCTTTTGATGTTTTCCAGATTTTAGTGTATTTCTCAGTTGATACTAACCCCACTCCAAAGACAAGTCAAGTAGCATTTTTTTTTCTTTACATGTGCACAGAAATACTAACTAAATTTTATAATTAAAATATTTAAATCTACATTTAAAAATTTTCTACTTTAACAATATAAGAAAGCTAATTGAATCAGGTCTGTGTTTAATAGACCACATATTTGTCGGAAGAAATATTGTTCATCTCTTCCAGCTTTTCAAAATAATCATAAAATCATATTTAACTTCTTAACCTTTATCTTAATTAAATTGCACAAATCTAGAATTTTGTACAATTCTATTTTATTTAAAAGCAATAAAATAGTTTTCTTTAATTTTTGAAAATACAAAGTTAAAGAAAAAAATGACATTAATAATATATGTTTTACACATGAAAATTCTGGCTTTTGAAGTGTATAATCTGGATTTGGAACCATTTTCAATTTTTAACAAATGATTGTTGGTGGCTTCTTTATTTAGCGGCCTGATGTTACACAGTCACTATAAAATATTCAACAAAGCATAGCAATATCAAGAAAACCAGCATCTTTTCAATAAGGCTGAAAGTGAGATTGTCCCCCACTGACTAAGGGATGTCGCCAAGTTTGAGTGGGCAGCTGTTATTATTTCAGTAATTTTTTTGCGGCTGTGTGTAACGAGTGTGTCATGTTTCTGTTCAGGAATACCACAACAACTTCTTTGATTTCTGGCATTTTTGCTTTTTAAGAAAAATATCAGTATCTCAGATTACCTTCTGAATTGCATGCACATAGCATTTTCAATGTGAAAAGAAATTAAAAAAAGACATAAAAAAACAAAACAAATCACATGAATGAGCCATGTGTGAGCTAAGATTGTGATGAACCACAATCAGACATTCTGAAAGTTTAAGTTTGGTGGATTTATAGTGGTAGTAAAACTAGTAAATGTTTCATTTAAATCAGCTGTTAGGGTTCAACATTACTATGCATGTTGATAAATAGTAAATAAATAAAAAAATAACAGTAAATTTAATTCATTTTTGGGCGAGGAATATTGTGGGGGATCTAGTTTACAATATTACATCAAAGACCATTTAGATTACATATGCAAATACAGATAACTGCTTTCCAATATCTTGGTAGAAAGATATTTGACTAAATCCAACATTTTGCTTTGGTCGCTATAAATATTTCCCTGCTTACAGCAATCATTTTCAATCTACATTAAAACTTCCACTCTCCAAAACTGAACGTACCTGTGATGTTTGAGGTGTTGAGCATGTCCCAGGTTAATTTTCTGTTCCTGCACCAAGAGCTCTGAGGAGCTTGCACTCTTAAAAACAAGGCTGTGGGCTTAACCTCAGCTTCCACGAGCCAATAAAACCTGCTCTGTGTTTTGTTGACCTTCGTATACCCCTGCAACGACGATGCCAACACGCAGAAGTCCTGCCTTCTTTTTTGTTGGCAGTTTACATCTATGTCACATGCCTCAGACTGACTGTGTGTTGCAATTTCTCAGTTTTACAACGAAAGAATAACTTTTTCACAAGCATCTTGGTGTGCAAAATAATGTTGGAAGTTGTTATATTTACAATATCAAATCAAACTTTCTTGTAAATGTATCTTTAGCCAGCAATACTAGAACAAAAGTGAAAACTGTAAGTTAAAGACCTACAAAACCACAATTGGATGTGACTGACTAGTATAAAACCAGTCTGTAACCTCGGCTTCACTTCTGTTGTGGTCATATGGTTGTTTTTCAGTTATCCTTTTTTATTAACTTATCAACTCAGTGAGATTCTGTTTTTTAAAACTGCAAAAAAATTGTGTTTTAATAAAATAAAAATTTTTATTTTAGTCATTTGTTTGCAGAAGAAAATTGTCTATTTTTCATTTCAGAGTTGTGTATTTGCCAGATCTAGCCCGTTTTGCTATTTTAAAATAGGACATTTCACAAGTGTTTTCTGTCCATAATCTTTATGTTGTGAACTTGCAGATTTCTTCCCAATGCAACAACTGTCTGTGTAATGGCTAATCACAATTTGTTTCTGAGTGGGAAAACAGCATAAAGTAACTGTAGTCCACTCTGTGGGGAGTGCCCACTGACACTGAGCTTGAGAAAACTTAGCATGAAGATGATTTACTAAAGTTCATGCTGTAAGTTCAGCTGACGGACAAAAGGTGCCACCACACTGGGTGTGACTGCCAACTTGGACATGACCTGGTTCATAACCTCTCTCTCACTTCTGAGATTATGATCGTTAGGGAGTCGACCCTCTTTCGACTCCTAAGGTGAGAAGCACCTTTAAAAGCTTCTCATGCCTTTGGTGTGTCCTTTGTACACAAGCTGCTTGAACCTGAAGTTCACACTCCTATTCATAGCATTAAGCTGAACAACTGCCTTCCATAACTAGATAAGAAGTCTTTACGACAGCCTCTTAGGGTGAAATTATGTGCTAATGCTTTACACAGTTTACCAAAAAAGGGAAAATGAACAGAAGAACTAGAAAAGGATGAAGTGATTTCTCACAAAAATGTGAGTGAACTTTTGGTCTCCTTGCTGTCCGTAAGAGATGAATTATCTACACTGTGAAAACAGTGGCACCATCATCTGTCACTGTCAACACACAAGCCTGTGCAAACACACAAATTTGGACTGCGTGTGCACATCTTTAGTCAGGCACTCAAAAGTCACAAGGCGGACACAAGACTGTCAAGAACTGGAATTTAAACTGAAGTCTCAATATGTGACACTTTGCACATTAAGATGTATTTATAAGAGTTTAGTGTTAGACTAACACAAAGTAACACATATTCCAAAATGTGAGTATGAAAAGTTAAGTTTTTACAGATAAAATCCCACTTGCAGTTTGCTTCAACTCATATTATCGTTGCTAAATGAATCCCAGCTGGAAAGCATTGTATTGGAAGCATCTACCTATGTACTTATATTAAGCCTGCTGGGCTCTACAGCATGCACGTTTCCAAACCATTTGATGTTTCTTTTTGCTAAAATAGCACTTAATTATCTGGCGTAAAAAATGCAATGGCAACCGAAAATATTGAGACGGTCAAGACGTAGGGACACATTTTTTAAAGCACTGCAAGAATGGAGCAAGAAGTCATATTTTGCTTGTTCTTGTCGGATGAAAAGCTTTTATGACTCAGACATTTTCACTGCTATAACTGTGTAGAGAATTATTGAAATCAGTGTCTATGTTGTGAAATCAAAGCCAGAAAATTTTAAACATGTCATCTTACGTTAAACAAACTCGACAGTAAATGACAAAAGTGATAAAAAAATTCACTTGCTTAAAATTTCTCCAAAATCAGTAATTCAGAGACCAAAAGTTCCCTCTTAGCATTGTTGGGTTGTCATCAGATTTTTGCATCAGATCGAAGAGCATAAAATAAGTCTATGGTTCATTTACAGCAAGTGTTTTGGTGCAAATCAGGCGTCTCGGTGCTGCAGAGACAATCGCAAGCAAACACCAGACCACACTGGCTTGTTTCCAGACCATGAGAAAAATGCACAATGCGCCGGTTTGCTGCGCTTTTGCTCATGGGAACTTTGGCACGCTGACAGCTGTGCTCAGATGTTGACGATCCTTGATCCACATTGTGGTTGACATCTGATTTTATACTTGTTTGTGTGTGTGGTTAATGCAAACTGGTGTGAAACTGGTGACCTACACTTCAACCTGTGAACACCACTTGGGCTTAACTGTCATCAACACCCAATAAAAACACATATCAAGCATTGTAAATGACATAGGGTTATATTACTTTAAGATGGGCTGCACAGTGGCGCAGTTGGTAGAGCTGTTGCCTTGCAGCAAGAAGGTTTTGGGTTCGATTACCGGCCCGGGAGTTTGCATGTTCTCCCTGTGCATGCATGGGTTCTCTCCGGGTTCTCCGGCTTCCTCCCACAGTCCAAAAACATGACTGTCAGGTTAATTGGCCTCTCCAAATTGTCCCTAGGTGTGAGTGCATGGTTGTTTGTCCTGTATGTCTCTGTGTTGCCCTGCGACAGACTGGTGACCTGTCCCCGCCTCTCACCCGGAACGTAGCTGGATAGGCACCAGCACCTTCTGACCCCATTAAGGGACAAGGGTGAGCAGAAAATGGATGGATACTTTAAGATTTCAACAATGTGAACTGATCTTCCAGATCGCTGAAAAATACCTGTTGCTGTGTTTTGATGAATTTCAGCCCTGTGTTCATTTAGCTGTCATGAGAACACCGGTGTCCTGAAGGATGCATTGACTAATATATAAGCAGGATGGGAGCTAAAAAGAAAAAAGCATTTATCCACAATGTATTTTCCTACCAATATGAGTTTTTAAAATTGCAAAGAAAGTATGTTTTACTTTGAAATTGAAAACTAAGCATGATCTGTAGGTGATATTATTTGTAAGGAAATGTTTTGCTTGTGTTACAATACGCACCATTTTTCATGGTAAAAAGCTTTAGAATTTTTTACCTGTTTGAATTTGAGTAAACAATGATCGCAGGTGGACTACAATATTGAAAAACAGAATTACCTCTGTGGCAGAGCAAATGTGGACTGATTTTAAAACACTAATGTTTAGCAACATTCACATTAAATTAGCATTTTATTGAGATGATTAATAAGTGATGCCCCAGTCAATATTTTAAACTAGTTGAATGCCGAAAAATGAAATGTTTATCAGTGGGCTTACTACCTCGATCAAGAAATATAATATAATATAATATATAATATAATTCATATAATCAATGTTTATTTTATTTGCACGTTGAACTTGTTGAACTAAAAAGTGGTGCAAAAAACGAGGTTGGATGCTTTATGGTCAAGAGGAAGTATAATCCGAGTCAGCAGGTCACACCTCAAAGAAATCCGGAAATCAGTATCTGCCAGTAAAAAAATCTCCTTGATGCATCTGCAGCAACTGCTGATGAATGCCAGATAACATCAGGCTCATAACCCTTACCTCAAGTTACCTCACATTAAAGTATTACCAAGAAATAAAACATTGTAAAAGAAATTGTTGATATTATTATTGTCTTGTTTTTGTCATACTGCTCAGCTGTTATGCTTACCTGGCTCTGGGTCTTGATTTCTGTATTGTTTTTCATAATTTCAAATGAGAACTCAAGTCACAAGCAAATGGTGTTTAAATTGTTCAAGCTGCAAAATCTTTTCTTATTTTTTTGCTTTAGTCAGTAACTTCCTCGATTGTCTTGTTTGTTTGCAGACGTCACTCTCAGGTGGCATTAAACATCCGGATCGGAACGCCAGTGGAACGCATAAACAAAAGTATAAAACAATTTTCTTTTCAGTATTACAAGCATGCTTTTGTTGATGCAGCATTTTAGCTATAAGAAGAAATGGTATTTTACACTGTCATTTAGTAAATAACTGAATCTTTTTTTATTGTGCCTGTTAAAGCATGACTGAAACTGACTAAAACTGAAAGTTTGTTATATTTTTATAACGGGCAGTTTTCCAAATGTTCTGATTGAGCTTCATATAAAAAAACGAACAAACAAACAAAAAACACATTTAGGTAATTTTACATTTTTTGAATTATAGTTCCACTTTACAGATGTCATAATAGATATTATTTGTATGTTCTTTCATCAAACTAAAAAAAATAAACGTATTTTGCTTGTTCTTGTCGGATGAAAAGCTTTTATGACTCAGACATAGTCTTTTTTAATACTTGACTTTCAACTGTGGTGCTAATGATGCATACGATCATATCAAATGTCAACCTCTACTTATTCATAATAGGAAGGAAATGCGAGCAAATAAAGAATGCAGTGGCACATTATAAACAATGACTTATTTATAAAGGACAGATTTAGCTTATGAGCTACTGCCATGTGTAGCAAAAAAAAGCTTGTTTTTAAATTTGAGGACTGCAATCGATATCTTTACCACCGCATAACGTGTCCTTGAAATTATATTACACGTCTGTTCGGCTTACCAGATAATGTGTAAGCTGATTTAAATATCATTTTATTTACAGAAAATAAAAACTTAATAATGGCTACATCATGATCCAAAAAGGCTACAGATCTTATGAATTATTAAATTTTCTGTTTACAGTTGAATTCTAGAATTAAATAATAAAGAAAAAAATATACCCTGCTCTCATAAACAAAGGTGCTTTAACTCTACATTAATTGGTCTTTTTAATTAAGTAACTTTCTGCTTTGTCTAAGGATGTCATCTCTAGTGAAGAAAAAAACAAATGTTCTTGGGAGCTTTATTGTCATTCTGCATCCTTTAGTCGAAAGTAACTGTAGGCAAACTACCTACGGGCATTAGTCAGTGCAGCTGTGAAAGAGGAAAGGCAGCAATTGTGAAACTGTGAGGGGAGAAGGCCTCTGGTCAGGAACAAAGGAAACACAAATAAGAGTTTCATACAAATGGGCGAATTTCTGCTTTGCAGCTGCTCATTTTCACCACTAGAGGGTTGATTTATAAACATTTGGTTTCACCTCAGTCTGAGAGCCCACAGCAGATACTTGAGCAAGGAATCTGCCATTCAAAAGCATTCTTCCACTGTAAGAATCCAAACTATAACTTAATTTATTTTGCCAAGCTAAAAAAAAAAAAAAAGACCTGTCTAAAATTTAAAGAAAATGTCAATGTTATTTTCTCCTTAAAAAAAAAATTTAATAAAATAAATGTTACTTGTATTTAATGCATCCAGTTTTTATATTCCAGCTCTATACAAACCTTTTGCCTAGTAATAAAAGCCCTGTGTTCAACACGCAACATATGTTTTCTTTTTGACAGTCGTTTCAAACGCTAACAACTTAGTCACGACAGGTTAATATGTCAGTGTGTCTATACATTTGCAGAGGAGTGGTGGTTTATTTGATGTGTTGGCAGACTGCAGACAGTTGTTTCTTCACTTCAAATTGGGTGTTATGAGTCAATCTGACTATCTCATACAATGTGGTAGTTTTTTTGTTTTTAAAGTGGTGATTTTACATATAATTCTGACTACTGTATAGCTGGATAAAAAAACACCTTCTGTATTCATCTCAGTGTCTAATAAGATTATGAAACTTGTACGTAAAAAGCAAGCTTCAATGTTTGGGTCTAGGGGGAATTAATCAAAGTTAAAGCTGTGAACAACTCGAAGTTCAGCAACTTCCAATTTCTTCCACAATCTTTAAAATGTATATTAGGGAAAACAAATGACTATATGCAACAGGAGATACTGTCTAGGAATCCCTGTCAACCTCAAAGACGAAATATTCAACTTCAATATTAGGTTTAATTTTAACTTAGTTCTGTTCTGCTTAGCTATACAGCACAATGAATGTAATTACTTACATTCATTAAGTAATTAATGAACTCAAATTCAATTACACACACACAAAAAAAAATCATCATCATACATTTGTACTAAACCTTCCACTGTCTGCCAACAGAACCCAAAAAGTAAAGTGGAAACTATTCACCACCACCACCACAAGAGACTGGAGTTACAAGAGACACCTTGAACTTGGCTGATACCCATTTTTAGTATTCCCTGCTCAAAAGATAGTTAATAAAAATAAAGGAAATATTTGCTGCAGCTTCTTTGCTAAAGGTAGATGTTCTGAAACAGAAAACAAGGAGACAAGTTTATGTCAACTTCTATATCAAAGCACGTCTAACTATGAATTTCTTTTCCCTGAACAAATAAAAAGTACAAAGTGAGTCATGTTGGTTGTTGCATTTTTTAGACTCAAACTGGTGGTAATTCAAAGTTTTGCTGCATTTAATAAAGAAGAAACAAAAGCTTTCTCAGCAAGTTATTTGACCTGCCACTCCATGATCAGCACTGACCTAGTTAAAATTGGCTGATGCTAATCTCTGGCAGATATGTTTGTTGCCTCCTCTGGAATTGTTACTCGAAGTGTTACTAGAATTTCCAGTAACACTTCAGCACTTATGATTTTCAGCTATAGCATGCACTCTTACAGCTCAAATAAATCACAAAAAAAAGCATATCTTGACTTGAGAAATGTACTCTCACGTCAGCAGATCTTCAAGTTACAGCCTAATTTAACTATTTGAATGTTAATAAAACATTTAAAATATGTTTTATATGTAACACATATAAAACATATAGAACTTACAGGACAAAGACGGTACCTGCCTACAAGTACCATACACGATCACAAGAATGTCTCTAAGAACTGTACATTTTGTTTGTGATTTATTACCATACTTCATTAAAAGTCTTTTGAGGCCATTTAAGTGAAAGTAAAAATCCCCTGACGATTCTTTATGCTTAATTGCTATTGATCAAATGGTCACTCAGGTTTTTAGAGTTACATATTAAGCTAAGTGTGCATTATGAGCTTAGTGTGCTCATAATGCACACTTAGCCAAAACTAAAGGATGGTCAGCTAAAAGTTGTCAGAGCATGACTACTAACAATGTTGCTTTTCAGAAACCAAAACAAAGCATTTAATATTTTGAGGGAACAATAATTCCAGCTAATTTAAATTCCAGCAGTTTACAATTTTCTTAGTTACTGACCATTAAAAGTACAAAGTCCTTCAAGTTCCCTGACAGAAGTTTTATCATCAATCTGATAGAAATTAATTACAAAAAGACTAAGAGATGAGGACATGCTGTTGTTGTTGTTGTGTTTGAGGACCCAAAAAAGGGGGAGTTTTAGAATTAGATTCAGTTATTAAATAATTAAAATGAATGTAATGGTTATATGTTTTCCATGATGATATAGCCTTTACATTTTCTGCAAAGAGAATTTTGTTTTCATTTGTCATTTCAGCTCTTAGGACATTTACATTTTCTTTCAAAACGTAGAAACAAATTACTCTAAAATACATTTTAAAAGATATTTTTTTGAGCTAAAAGGCAATGACTGCAAATAAAAACAACATTATTCTTTGCATTATACAAGCTTACATTTTTACACATTCAAAAGCAAGCTGTTTGATGCATAAAATAAGGAAACATGCTTAATAATTTCTGTTCTATGCAGGCATTAATTTGCCAGAGATTCACAAACCATCTTAGTGTGAACAAATTCTCATCCTTTTTTTTTTTTTTTTGTGTGAATCATTATCACGTTTTGCGAGAATAAACACAGCTAATAGTAAACAACAGAATGTAACTAGGATACTGGTGTCAACACTCTTTGTGTCCGTAAACATCTGTCAGCAAGCTGTGAACCACTGAGTGGCAGAGTGCAGCTTCCTGTCTCACGGGCAGACATGAAAACAGAGGCCTTTACAATAAGCCTTGACGTGCTGTGCATTAAAAACCACAAAACACAGGAAGTTGTCACACTTCTGGCACAGAAAAGTGGCAGCTTGAGGAAAACGTATAATTTACAAAATTATAACTTTCATTAAGATTGTAATTTTTTGCAAATCCACAAAATGACCCAGCGCTGATAAAATTCCCTCAGGCATGTTCCGCTGCAGATTTCCACACAAAAATTGTTTTGTGCTAGATTTTTGTTCTAAACCAGCTGCAGGTTTGAGTATCGTCTTCTTCACGCTGCAGTGAAATAAAGAAAGAAACTCCTTAGGAGGATCTTCAGTAAAAATTTTAAAAGCGACAGGAAATTGCAGCTTTGCTTACTACAATTTACGGAAACTTCAAGATAGCAGCAACATCACTTGTTTATATCAGAATTCTTTGATGTACTGGTGCATAAACAAAGCAGCACTCTGTCTTGTTTGCTAAACACAGCTGTAAAGGTTGTGTGATAAATCATCCAGTCATATGCTCTAGAAAATTACATTTATTGATTTAAATTTGCTTGCAAAGAAAAAGAGAAAGTGATTTTCCCCTAAATATTAAACCTTTCTGTCATAAGTAGAGGTTTGAATTTTAGGAAGTGGAGACCAGACTCCAATGGGCACTCCTCGGACTGCAGGAAGATTTCAACAACTGATAAAAGTTTAATATTTTAGTATTAGCTTTTCATATGTGTACATATTTAGGTTGAGGTTTATAATTATTTGGTTTATAAGTTGGGAACACAAAAAGAAACTACAAGTTTAATAAATTAGTTAGTGTTGTCATAACTTTATGGTTACCTAACTAGTTTAGTTGCCATATATGCAGCTGTAATTCAGAGAAACCATTCAGGTTTTTGGGTAACGAATCATGTTGTTTTGGTTCTGTTTGCTACCAGTGTCAACATCTACTTTTTATCCTTTAATTTTGTCTGTTTATTGGTATTTTTCCAAAAACAAGGCTATGACATACTTGTGTACATCAGCAACGAGCAGAGCCAAGATAAAGGGGGCTGGGCTGTTTTGCAAACATACCAAAGGACTGAGGCATTTAGCCTCAGAGTTTCCTTGGGTCATAGATCGACCTCAGAGATTCCTGCTGCTCTGATCGTCTCTGGCCACCATGATCTCCTACCTTCTCTTACCTGCCGTCATTCTCCGTAAGCGTATGATTTAACAATACCGGTTAGAATTGCATAACCTGATTTTTTGTTTGTTTGTTTAGCTTCTTATAACAGGAGTTAGTTGTTTTTCCCCTTTGGGGTAGGTACTGATAAAAGGTAAAAATATTAATATGGATGATGTTTAGTACTTAACTTGTGTGTTTGCAGGTGTTGCCGTGTCACAACAAGTTACCATTACCGATGAGCTGAATAACCAAACGTTCAGTGTTTTCACACATGGAAACAGTAAGGTTCATTCTATGCTTTGGTTTGTAATTGCTCAAAACTACTTCAATATGCTATTAATTATATTGATTAACTGCTGTTTCCATCTGAGAACAGCAGATGAAGTCGCTATTTTTTTTTCGTCTTGGAAACAATAGATATATTGGGTCATTAACTGCTTTATATGATGAAAACAACTAATGATTCTTATAACTGTAAAGCAATTCAGTTTTTCCTTTATAAAATAAAGTAAGTTGATTTAATGTGCTGGTAGAACATTAAGAAGTTCTGCTTCTACTGAACTGTGGAAAATGTATCTAAATCAGGGCAATTCAACATAGTTTTGACTCAAAGATTTCAATAGCACAGATTGGAATATTATTTAATAATTTATATTGGAGTTCAGCCTGAGTTATCAGGCTTTTCATTATTGTTGATAATTAACTTTTTTTAATAGATTTAAAAAATGGCAGACAATTTTTAATGTACATAGTTCAACTTGGATAAGAATTATTCCTTAGAATTCATTTAAAATATTATATTTTGTCAAATTTTTATTGGACATATCAGCTAACCACTGCTGCTGAGCTTAAAAATAATTTTACAGCAAAAAAATGTTAAATTACAAAAATATGCATTAGGAAATTCAATTTACTCAGATATTGCTATTGAAACTGTCCGTTTTTTTTTTTTTATTACTCAGAGATTTTGAGCATTTTTGCTTTATCAGGTAAGTTGACAAAATGTGCTGATTATTACAAAAATGAAACTTCTCCATCTCCAGTTTGTGGGTTTAATTCACAAAAAGGCCACAGAATAAAGACTACTTCTCTGGAGGTTTACCTTCAGTTAAGTTAGATAAATACAGAAAAACCTCCTTGCAATAGCAAGGAAAATAACTATGATCAGACTAAAGGAGATACATTTTAAAGATAAGCCAAAGAAAGCGCAGAAAAAGAATCTGTCCAACAAAGCAAATTATTTTAGCAAGACAAATTATTACTGCTCAGTAAAGCAAAATTGTTTCTTTCAGGTACGACAAACCCAAACAATAAGGCAACGGGTTTGTACAAAGACGAGCTGAAAGACATTGAGGATGAACTGGAAAAGAACAACACATCCTTAATTATCACAGAGGATAATGGTGAGCTGAAATACAAAGTTTATAAATTAAACAGCCCGTGAAGGACAATTTCACTTTAATAAATTAAAATATAAGCAATCAAAGGTCACCAAGCTTGACCTTTCAAAGAAATGCAGGATATCCTCCAATTTATCCAGCAAAATGTTCGTCCTTTGGTGTAGTTTGAGTCTGATTAGCACTTTAAATTAACCTATGGCTAGTTGATTGGCAAGAGTATTTCTATAATACTTTTTTGTTTTCCTGCAGAACATTTCCAGGACCAAAAGAATGAAATCCCATACAAACACTGCCACCGGGGTGAGCTGATAGAGTTCAGTCACCAGTACTGTGGTAAACTTTTTCATGCAGGAATGCATGATATCCACAAAGATGACTGGTGTGTCCTGAAACACATAATCAGGTATGCCAAAAGAGTTTTGAGTCCTTTCATAGATATTTATTTCCACCTACTCAATGACACCATCCATGCTAGGGTGACAAAAACAAAAGCAATGCCTGGACATTGTTTTCTTTTAACAAATTTTTTAACATTTTGTTGTTAAAATTGGCTTTAATTCTCAGCTTAGTTGATGTCATTTTTCTCAGTGGGTGAATACATAATTGGCAATTACATAACTTAAATAATCCAATCCATGTTATCTTATTTAAACTTGGAGTGCTGCATTTTCTTTCACATCCATGATTTTGCAGCTAATTTAGCAAAGCCGCAAAATGAACTCACAATCTTCATAGGTTATAGGTTAAAACATTTTCTGTTTTAATAAAAATGTGTCAGATAAATTCAGAAGCTCTTCTAAAGTTAAGTGTATTGAGTGTAGCAACGCGACATTTGCGGTTTAATTAGTTGTTGTTTTTAAACCTCCACTACTTTACATCAATGAAAGTAAGCCTGCAGTACCATTAATAACTACCTACTAACTGCAGTTCCAGCACCGATCCACACGGGTGCGCTGTTTTCAGAGTCGGTTCCAAGAATTTGTACTTAATACATGTAGCCTGCATTAGTTAATTTTTGTCAGACTTATATTGAAGTGTGAACATATTAGAGACAATAAAATAATTTACAGGTAGCATTTTAACAGAAAGTGAAAAAGTAGAACAGATGTAGAATTGCATTCAAGAACAATTTTAGCTGCTATTGGAATGATTTATACATTTAAAAATTATTTTTTAAATAAATTCCACAAAAAAAATTAATAAAAAAGTTAAAACTAGCCCAGTTTGGTGAGACTGGGGATGGGAATGTAAGTTGTTTGATTTGCAGTTAGACGCCATTTCACAGGGCTGGATTTAGAAGGATGTGGGGGCAAAGCCAGTCTTGGTGCCCTGCACACAATTTTCCTTTACGCATGCAAATTTCAGATGGCTCAGTGTGCATTAGCTTTAAACTATTTAAGCCTTGATTTCATAAAAATGGTTTTGTTGTTTGTATGTTTGAATTTACCCCTTCCTCAAATACACAACAGAAATTCTTGAAATGTCTTTGTCCATGCAAAAGGAAGAAGACATGTCATAGTGACTATGCCAAATCTGTGTCTGTGTATCTGCAAATGCTGAATCTGGCATAGTCAATTTTACTATGTCAAATCTGTGTATATACAGTATATGGTTGTGGATCATATTTCGCAACCACAACAAACACACAAACCCCCTACATCCTACAAGTTGTTCCACTGAGACCATGTGCCTCATGTCCTTTCAGATCTGCACCTGATTCTGCTGATCAACATATTTCTCAGCTCAGACGTGCAGCGTAGGAGGATACTATTTCTTCGCTAAAAAGCCTGTGCACCAGCTGCTGTTTGTTGTGCTTTGTATTACGTCACAGTTAGTCTGAAATCTCTCTAGCAGGTGACAGTTTTATTGGTCCAAGGAGGATCAGGATTGCAATACTGGTAAACTGACTTCAATCCCGCCGCATTTTGTGTCTGGACCTTTCAGTTGATTGCATAAAAAAACATGTGTAAATCAGAGAATTTAAAGATGATCCCAAAGGGACTACTACAAAATAACAAAGGTATAGAGCATCAATTTGAAGTTGATGTTCATCTAACTTCAGCATCTTTATAGTCTAAGCACACCACAATCCATGCAATCTTAGTCACTCCCATCTTAGTATTCAGCAATGCAGTTTCTGCTCCAATTCAAGCTGTCTACCATCCTTTATAACTCTTTAGCAGCTTTCTTGGCCCCTTCAAAAACAACAATGACAAGTACAAAAAAAAACGAGAAACACTTTCCTGTTCAAAGCTGCAATAAACTGAAGCAAGAGAGGTAACTGCAAATAGGCATGCTCATTATATGCAAAAACAAAAACATTGACTGTGGTTTTTCTAGATATTTCTAGTATTTATACCTTTTTTTAATTCACAAATATATCCAGATTTATTGAAACTGCAAAACGTAGAGTAGCGACATGTTGAAAGTCAAACACTCAAACCCAAGACATTGTGCATTGTAAAATCCTTCTCAATTACTTCTGAGCACAGTTGTTTTGTGGAAAGAGCTAACAACTATGCAATTCAACCATAATTTAAATTTGTTGGAACTTTTACCCAGACATTGTGGAAGGACTGGACACTCATAAAATGGACTGATAGCATTGGTGTGGGTGTTCATGGAGCTTTGGTTTGTTGGTTCAGTTCTACTGGGAAATATCTGTAATTAGAACTGAATCTAAGGAAGTTCCTCCTCTTCCTGCTTAACAAATAGTTTCCTCTTTCACTCACCCAACCCCCAGTTTCAATCTTCTGTTCTGTTTATGCACCATCAGGAAATAGTTTAACCACAGCAGTTTTAGTTATGTTTGCTGTGCCACAATATTACAGAACTTCAGGTTTTAGCTGTAAAGTATCAGTTGTCGAGATACAAAATAAGTGAGACTCAACAGAAAGCTAAATCAGTCCAAATAGTCAGAAAAGCATCTATGAGGTTTAATATTAAAAAGCACTTTTGATTTAGTGCTGTCCCAAAGCAGACACAGTATCCATCCATTGTCCATTTCTGCATAGACCATTCATACATTCAGGCCTAAGGGTAATTTAGAGGAGCTAATTTAACAGTCCCATTTTTAATCTGTGGAAGGAAGATTCTGTACCCAAATAGTAAATAACTTACTCCATGCAACAGCTTAATGAATACATGCATATATAAATACATTTTAATTCTGATGGCCTTTCCAGTTTATAGAAATAAACTGGAAAAAACAAATCACGATTTCTGCCATGTCTTTTCTTTAAATTTTAGTTTGTCTTTTTGAATATTTTGGTATATAACCATCAAATGTTCTTTTGTTCTACTTTTTTTGTATCTAAACATGCAACAACTGCTGGAAAGCAACAAACCTGTTTTTTCCTATCACACTACGGACACAGAGAATTTCTTTCTCTTCCCTTATTGTTAATAATATACCCGTCTAACACAATAATTTCTTTTCATCTGCAGAATCTACAACAATTTGACGCTATGTGTGGAGCTTGTGACTGTGTTAACTGACTGCTATTTTCCAAATCCTGATGTCCAAGACTTCTTCCTCTACATCCACTCCACCTACTTCCAGAACTGCACAAAGAAAGAAGAGCTGCTTAAAGATGCCCCTACCAGCGTGGTGGTGGCACTCACCATCATCCCAGTGAGCTTTATCCCTGTCCTGGTCTGTCTGGTGCTTTGGAAAAGTTAGGAACTGACTGGCCATTTACAAAACAAAATCTACTTAGCTTTGAACGTCTTGGCCACCAAAGCTTTAAGCAGAAGATTCTTTGATTCATATCTGGATTAATTTCTGCAAAAAAAAGTGAGCATAAATAGCTGTGTAAAATGTCTTGCAGGAGAAGATGGATGAAAAGAAAAAAAATATACTTTATTAGCTCTCCTGGTTTTATATAAAACAAGACTTTTTTCTGTTTTTGTTTTTATATCTCAGAATCTGTTTTGCTTTTCAGGCACAATGATTAACACGGCACATAACTATTATTTTTAAATTATAGTTTCATTGAAGTGTCAATGAAACTGATTTTATTGCTTAAAATGTTGATTTTAAGCAATAAAATCAACATTAAAAACACTAATTCTCGTAAACAAATAAATACTTTCTGAAAACAATTATGAAAAATCTTACATTTTTGATTTATAAAAAAAAGTAAACCTTTGTCAAACTTTACCTAGAGAAGACTGTTGTTTTCTATATGTACCACCAGAGGGAACTCACTTACTCATCTGAGTCCAGGCTACACAGTTTAAAGTTACACATACAAGTCCATTCATGTTTGAACTTATGTTGACAAAAACAATACATCATTTGTAAAAAATAAAATAAAAAATCAAGTGGTGGAGAAAATATTCCTAACTTACCATGTCTAAATCATTCCAAGTAATTTTCAGTATTCATTTTATTTTCTAAATATATTTTTTTCTGAGTAGTTTTTAAAACTCGAACCTCATGCTTCTGAGCATTTTATTCTAAATAATTTGGAAAGGCACAACCTCCCCCACCCTAAAAAGAAAATAAAGACCACACAGTTCTTGTCTTTTTTGGAAGAATTTTTTTTTTCCTTTTTATGCATAACACAAAATCAAAATACCAAACAATTTTCCTAAATGTCTTTTTTGTTGTTGTGTAAAGTAAAAAAAACAATAAACAAATTAGCATGGGAGAATAGTATTGATAAATTTCCTCTCTGAACCAGAAACACTACAGTCACACACTGACGACTGACAAATTCTACCTCATCCGTGCTAAACAACATTGTAAGTAAATCTGGCATCAGATCTCTGAAAATCAAATGTAAAAAGGTAAATTTTATGGAAACTATTGCTGTTTTCTTTTTGAAAATAAAACATACAAAATTATTTTATTTTGTATTTTGTTGATGTGCAATGTGAAAATTGTGTCAAATTCCTGCTGGTGACAAAAATTAAACTGATCAAACGAGCACAGTCTAAATCTGATCAATAAAAACCTTTAATTATATTGAAGCAGGTCAGGTTCAACCAACCACAGTTTCCGTTTTCACACCTTTGCTTCTCTGAGCTGCAATGCCCATCAAAGCTTCAGGTCTATGCTGGCTCAAGGGTGCTAAAGTTTTACCGAGTCACCAGGGATACGTAGCTGATCAACATAAGAACCGTTTTTCAATTGTTTTTTTTGTTGATGTAGACGATATGAAACAACAGCAGTTGTTGCTTGAACAGCACCTAGCCCCTCTTTCAGCACTCCCAAAACAACCTAATTTGGTCTATCTACAATTTATCTTGAAAATGTGTTTTGGTGGGTTTCCCGGGCCTGTCCCACCAGGAGGAGGCCCCGGGGAAGACCCAGGACACGCTGGAGAGACTATGTTTCTCGGCTGGACTGGGAATGCCTTGGGATTCCCTCTGAAGAGCTGGAAGAAGTGGCTGGGGAGAAGGAAGTCTGGTCCTCCCTTCTTAAGCTGCTACCCCCAAGACCAACCCTGGATAAGCAGAAGAAAATGGATGGATGGGATGGATGGATAATAATATGCTGAGGAGGTAATTCAGTCAGGTAAACGAGGTGTGATGGAGCAGGAGCATATCTAAAGAACTCAGTTTTGATGACACCTGATGTGAAATGGGACACTGCCACCTTCTGGATAAAATTCACTTCAAATTTAAAGGCAGAGAAACAGGTGCTTTTATTAATACCACAAATGTTACAGTTTATTTTAACATTAACATGATTTAACTTTATGATACTTAAAATTACACTAGGACTAAAAACATTAGGAATTAAATAGATATATAAAAAAAGACACGGACAGCAAATCTGATTTGTTTCTGTTTTATGTCAACGCTTACATGTCAGGCACATACTGTTGATGGTGAGTATGCTGTAAAATAGTTACACAATTACACTATAAAGAATTGCACAGTTTTTATTTAATGAATGTATTCAATATTGCCAGCGTGCTCACGATTTGATTATTAAAGTAAATCACTTAAAGCTTCAAGGCAGCTGTAACTGAACAATAGTACTGTCATTGATTGTAAAGCAAATGTTTCTAACACAGAATTGAGTAGCATTTGTTAGTGGATTGTTATGGATCTGCATCAGGAGGACATGACATTTTAATACAGGGAAAACTTTAGCTTTACAGTACAGTTCACGGAGGGTTACTGGTGTGTTTTGGGAGCACTTCTGTAGTCTGTTTGGAACAAATCCTTTGGACACAGGATTTTAAGCTAAGCATACTTTTGAACAGTTGCATAAATAAAAACATTAATAATCCAGCCAACATGGGACTAATAGAGAACTAGAGTGTCATTGACACGCTGTCAGTTTTAGGTGTTTACAATTCAGGAGATAACTGACCTGGTCTTTCAAGTTCATTGAAGTTCAGTGTACAAAAAAGAAATGAACACAACAGATTAAATGCTGCCAGTGTTTGTCAAACACTGGTCCAGAAGTGTTGTAGTTCAAATAGGTGCAACTTGTTCGACGGTGTTATCTTCTAAGAGAAAAGGCTTTCTCTTTCAACCAATTCAAACAAGCCATAGTCCTTCAATGTTTTTCTTATTTTCCTCTCATGAAATCTAGCATTTAATATGCTAAACAAGCCTGCAAGAGGTTTTGAGTGCTTTCCAAATTTCCCGAACATTTCACAACCTGAACGTTAGACAAATTCGCTGAGATCTGACAGTATTTTTTCTGATGAACATTTGATAACATTTTTCATAACACCATAGTCTGTACAAGCGATATCAAACAGCAGTTACATAGGCACAACAACAGAGCAGTGGGGAACAGGCACAAAGAGTATACAAAATTGGAGAGGGCTAACAGGAAGTGAAAACAGTAAAATGAATGAATAAATGGAGGGGGACCCTGTTCAAATACTTGAAAAATATTTAAGCACCATCTGGCCAGTTTTTATTTGTGTGGGACATAGGAGACATCCCACTCATTGCTGCTAGATCAAACCCCACTGGAGCTTTGTGCGAGTTCTGCCAACTTTTGAATAATTATTCTGCCTAGTAGTCTAGAAATTGCCCTACAACCCTTCATTATTGGGCATAAACAATTGCTTCCCCAAGGTCATTGTTGTTTGATGCTTTTGTACCTTGCCTATGTTAGCACTCACCCAGAAGCTCTAGAGCAGCAAAATGCCATGTTTATAGGCTGTCAATAAGATGATAACTGACTAAAGAAGTGCATTTCATTTCTACGATGTTGCTACTGTTTCTCCTCCTATAATAAAACAATAAATACTGACATTCTTGGATCTATTGTGAGCTTTTGCATATTTGAGAATTGATTCAATAATTTTAGAATTTGCCTATGAATAGATAATTTTTATATGTAAGACCTGGAAATGCAAAAGTGTATTCTTACGTTAGTTACATCACTGGTCCAAGTCAAGTTAAATAAACCGCCTTCTGTTTGAGAGCTCTGACTTACTCTTGCTTAGATTTTCTCTTCCTGCTCAGCTGAAAGCAGAGAAATCGTATGAAACCTACCATGGTAGCTGTCAGCATCATCAAAATTGCCAACAAGAAGACAAAAACATCCACAGAATAATAAGAATACCAAGGCATCTTATAAGACTCTGTTCGTAAATGTGCGGCTCCTTTGTGCCTCATGACAAACTCTATCCAGTACACTGCAGTATCCAAAGGATGCATTGGCTTATCCCGATGGAGAGTGGACAGGCGCTTCATGTTCTTTCTGTAGGAGGGATTGTTAATGACATCTTGCACTGCTTCCAGGAAGTTTTGTCGCGTGAGCTGCGCTGCATCCACCACCCTCGCTGCTCCTCGCGCTTCCAGTCTCAGGATATTTTCAAACTGGTCAAACAGAAGGGGGATGCCGATGATGGGCACTCCATGGTAGATGGACTCGTAGACACCGTTAGTGCCGCCGTGGGCCACAAAGGCTTTAGTCTTTGGATGACCCAACAGGTCGTTCTGTGGCATCCACTTAACCAAAAGAGTATTATTGCCCAAGTTCCTGGGTCGCTCACCAACATGCCTCCATATGACTTTCTGAGGAAGCTGGGCAAAAGCAGCAGCTATTTCTGAGGTGATGTCTGTTGGCAGACCTTTAACCAGTGTACCCAGAGACATCAGGAGGACACCATGCTCTCCTGAACTCTGAACAAACTCTTCCAGCTCTTTAGATAAAGGCTTGGAAGGCTTGCACTGAAATCCACCAATGTAAGCAATGTTTGGCATGGTAGGCCTGGGGAATTCAAAGACAAAGTCTACCCTCATGAGCCAGATGTCTGCACCTTGAAGAAGGTGATAGAACTTCACATCTGGACCAAAGTACTTGTACACCAGTCTATCATAGTGAGGGCACACAACAAACTTATCAATGCAAGTGTTTAGGAAATAGAACAATGTATTTTTGACTCTTTCGATAAATGTCATCTTGTCGGTCACAGGGTGTGCAGAAGTTGGAACATATGAAGTTGGAGAAGGAGCCACAACAAAATGGCCTTCTCCACTGGTGATCCATCTCACATTATAAACTGTTGGCAGCTTTAGTTCATGAGCCACCAGAATTCCGACAGGTAAACCTGGATCAACCAGGACCACATCAAACTGAGTATCCTGAATACTCTGCATAAGAGTCTTGTTCTCAAACATTTCCACTCCCAATAAGCTGGCCTGTTTGTGAATGTCTGACAGTGCATTCAGCATCTCCCAGTAAAACTTAACAAAACCGGTTAGTGATCCTTCCTTCTTTATTTCCAGCATTTTCATGAGAAAGTTCACAAAGAAGTCCTCCTTTTCAATGACTATGGCTTGTGGCAGTGTGACAGTAATGGTGCGATAATGTGGCGCAGATTCTTTGACATACCAACTAGTGGCTGTTCGAACAACAGTGACCTCATGGCCCTTAGCATGAAGGTTTTGGATCAGTAGGTTCATGTTGACCCAGTGGCTGCCGTCCACTGGGAACACCATAATTTTCCCTGCCTGGACACTGGTACCAGTGAGGAGGGGCACACACAGCACCAGAAAGAAAGATGCTCCTTGAAGACTCCGCATTGAAAAGCCCTGAAGAAGATAGTCACATATAATGATTTAGAGAAAGCTTACAACAGTGAAGGTACAGTTTGAAACATTAATTCTTTAGCAAAGAAGACAGAAGAAGACATTCCTTCTGTTTATGCTACTTGAAAGTGTTAATGTAAAAAGAGAAAGACATTTAAGGGTGTTTGACTGACCAGCCTCAAACTGTTAGAGCAAAGATGTCTTTGTGTTTATCAATTATTCTATATTCACTAATTTATTTATATTTGTATAAAATGTGATAGATCAACAGAAATTATTGCATAACTGAAGTTGAACAAAAAGAATGAATCATTTTAAATTTTTTCCCAAGACGAAGAAAATGTGGCAAGTATGTGTCTCTAGTCCTACTTATTCTAATATCTCTAAATACAATTGCATGCAATTACATCTGTGTGTAATGTAATATCAGTAAAAATTCAGCCGTTCAATGAATGCCTCAGGTGTGTAGAGAACATTGGTGAACAAACAGCATCATGTGGCCCTTTTCCACTGGGTTAAAAGGGTTTTTCATTAGTAATGTCTACATATCACCAGCCCCCTTTTTTAGAACCTACTTCGCTGGTGTTCCATTCATGCAGAGTTGGGCTGAAAAGGTGGCATCAGAAGACTGTCGGTCACTGATTGGCCAGGTGTGTAAAGGTGATAGAAACATTCCCCTATCAGTTTAGGGGCTGATTTTTTAGGCTGTAATCCCACTGAAATACATTAAAGCTTTTGGTGTTTAGTATAATGAAAATAAAAATACGGAAAATTTCAAGTGGTATGAATACTTTTTAAAAGCACTGTACAAATCAGTCAGAACTAACAGTGTATATTATATTAAATGAACAATTACACTGTAGAACTGAGAAAGATCAACGAACATCTGGAAATTATTAGAATGTATTTTTTTCCTGTGCATGAGAAACATTTTAGTAGTATAGGAATGCATGATTTTCCTTAACCTTGACTCCTACATACAAAGCTCAGCTGCAGTTTTTCAAACCCTTCAGACATACTTGCACCAAGAAAGTTGCAGTTCTGATTTTGTTTCAGTGTGAGTTTCAAAATCAGGATTTTTACACTAAACAGACATAGCTTTGAGGTTTTATATGGGAAATACACAGTAGTTGCTCAATAAATCAAAGTCCAGTGGAGCACATGTTCTCACTAATGCCTGGTGTTAGCTTAGTCTCTAATCTCAAAATGTGTCCTCAAGAAACTTGATATGAAACTATTATATTTAAAACAATTTTTCCCCAAGACCATATTTTTCCTGTTTGCAGGTCTGATCTTTAGAAAGTTAGAAAGAGGAAACTCTACCCTGAATCTAATTTGTTAAAGGCGTTATGTTAACATGTTGCAAAGAAAGTGTAACCTACCTTGTAGCTCTAACACAGCAGAGGAAATGTACGTTTTGTTCTCTCAGGACAAGAAGGTCTCAGTGCCTGTGTTGTGCAGAATTTAAGTCCTGATTATTGTGTTACATAAGAAATGTGGGAGGGGTATGTGAGGACTGGACTTCAAGTTCCTCTGTGTGAGTTTGAATTCGAAGAAAAGAAAACATTCTGCCAAGAGCACCCGCCCTCCAAGTATCAAAGGGTCACAAAAAATGCAGATTCCATAAAAATGCTATGGTTTTCCTTATTGAAAAATTCCCTTTTTCAAAAAGGGAATTATTCTTCAGTTGGTAAAAAAAATGTTCGCAGAATATTTCTTGGAAGTTGCTAACGCTATGGAACTCTAATTATTAACAGATGCTAACATAGTTCCACACAATATGAGAAAGAAATGTCCTTTTTTTCCTTTTAGGAAACTATTTATTTAGAAAATACAGGAAATAATAGCCACCACATTAATTTTGTCACAGTAAAACCAATAAATATACTTTTTAGCCAACTGATTACAGAATATTTCAAAACCGGCATTAATATGATACATCGTACCTTTTAATACTAGGAAAATTGAATATAGAGAAAAACCGGTGTTAAGTTAATTTCAGGACACCAGAGGGCGCTGTGAACCAATTAGGGATGAGTGTATTCACCCGAATAGATGGAAAAATGCTTAGTGGTGTGTTAGATGAACTCATTTGACTCTTGGGAGTTGCAAAGTAATCAAAATGGTTAGGAAAGGTAGATAACTCCCAACACTCAGCACCTGTACGGTATAACAGTCTTAGAGGAATAGATTGTCCAAGTCATAGACGGTCACACCATAGCAAAAGAGTTAGATAGGGGTGGATTTCCATGACGACGGGTGGTCATAGCATTCAAGGGATACCTTTCAAGGTATGTTTAAATCCACATTTCCGGATCAAATTACACCTACATCCAATCACTCTGGGTGCCATACTGTTTTAACAACATATTTGACTTGTCCGTGTACAATGCCAAGTGTTCACTGTGCTCCTTTCACAAAGCACTTAAGTGCAGGCACATGATGCTACTTTATAGCACAGTCAGCTAACTATGCATGGAGGACCAAAACTGAATTGCCACTATATATTTGACTTCGTAATTTAAAATTGGGCCTCTGTCTCTTTAAAAACTCCTGTTCCTCCTGAAACTCTGCCTTCAGGAAGTCATCATAACATTGCTCCTCTATTGACATTTTAACAACGTTTTTACGAGCGTTGTACTGAGAGGTAGCTCATATAATGAGCTCAGCAGGTGTGCAGTTGCGTCAGGTGTTCGCTAATTGCTACTGAGTAGTCTGAGCGGGCTGTGTGGAGCCGCGAGGAGGCATTCTCTGTGAGGCGGAAACTGCAGCTCAGAGGAGGAGCTGCACCTTATAGTAGCCCTCGGTCCAGATTGAATGATTTCTTAAGCACTGTAGGAAGAATCAAGGCAACACCGCAGGTATATTTTTGATGAGAGAATAACATTATAACATGATTTAAAGCTCCAAAAAAGTTGATTTGACAAAATACTGCCCCTTTGAGGCACCTTCTTGGAGTCTCCATTTTTGTTTTTTTGGATTTGTACAAACGTCCTAACTAATAAAATTTTATTATTGTGGAAAGTGACATTTACACAAATAAATTTCACATCTGTTCAAATAAAAAGGCATTTGAAGAAAGTCATTTTGAAACGTGCTTCTGCTTTCATTCAGAGGTCATGTGTTTGTAAAACAGGAAGATGCTCTTAGTTGATTCCTAGCAGATGAAAATGACAGGTTTGTGCACATCTCTGCTTCTTCTGGCCTTGATCTCTGCCTCTGTGGCTGATGTTGGGGACTTCACCCCCTGTTTGCAATTTTTCTACAAATCCTGGCCCCCCAAAGGCCTGGCTGGGACCCCGATCTGCCAACGATACAACAACATGTACCAGTTTGCCACGTTATACAGTCGACCTCGCCGTTCAGCGTGGTTTTCAGCTTATTTGTACTCTGTACCAACTGGGAAAAGACCCAAAGCTTCCTGGAAATATGAGCCACAGGTAAGAAAGTTTGAATTCACATTTTCAGTTCTCTGATTTTGATAAGATGAGAAGTTGAATACTGTACAAGTAGTGGTGTCCCTAAGTATCAAAGATTTTATTTACAGGAGAAGTGGGTGCCTCCTGGTTTACTAGTTTAAAACTCGTATCTACCTAAAAAAATCTATTTAGTTTCTAAAGGTCCAATTTTAGTTCACTTAGTTAATAATTTTCAGTGGTTTTCAGAATCTAAAGAAAAATAGGACATGCGTCTGTAAAAGGAGAAGTGATATCCGTGTTTTCACGGTCAGCAAGTTTATGCAAATAAGCCTGTACTATTTTTTTTTGTTAAAATGCTGCACTGAATGTTTAGTTGTTTTTTTTATCTATAATGGCCCTAAACTCTCATAGAATGCTACTAGACTTTCCTTTGACGATTCAAACTTTTTAATAAATTAATGCTCTCTTTTTCAGTCTATTAGCTTCTTTTTTATTTTCTTCTTAAAATTTCAACTATAAGACTTTCATTTTGTGAAATGACACATTATTTTGAAGTTTAGTAATCTCAGAGATTAATTATTACCAAATATAAAAGTTATTGTTGCAAATAATAAAAAATATAAAACAGAAACCAGACAAGTGAGTTACCGATACTTTATATGAAACCCTAATCAGCAAAAACACTGGTGTGGTGCCATTTCCTTTGAAAATAAAAAAAATAAATTAAAATTCTGGAATCGATAAATAATTTGGATAATAAAATCAAATAACAAAAAGACAAACTCAAATAAGTACCTTTTTCACTGTACATTTAGACGAATATCTGATTTTAAAAAAAGAGAAAGTGGATTTTTTGTGGGTCAGTGAATGGTAAAAAAAAACAGTCAACGTTTTCAGTTTTTTTCTTTTTTTTAAACTGTTTTATATCAACCATTCTCAGAAGCTGAATTTAGAGCAAAGAATAAGTCAATCCAGACACAGTCAGCAGTGCAAAAATGCAGACGTAATTGCAAAACTGAACATAAAAATTTGGAATTTTGTCTCATTTGGCGATTTGTGGATTTGTGCTTATCAGCTTGGTGTTCCCAACAATCTTATGGCTGCCTCTGAAACCATCCTTTAGTTGTAGGATCTGTGCATATTTTTTTGTCTCACAATCAAAAAATTGTCCTGACAGAGAATGTGAGGGTTGAAGTCAACCCATCAACATCCCGCCCATGATCCATCTCTAGAGGTAGTAGCAAACGTGCATCTACCATTAACTGTAGGGTAACATGGGGCTGCAGAAAGTGTGACATAGACATATAATACAAAGCAAAGTCAGAAGCAAAAGTAGAAACATGTCCATCAGACCCTAGAAATGGATCATCAGAGAGTAAAGCAGATAAAGAAAATCCAGCTTCACTTGCATTTGAATTACACATTCAAATATGTCTTGTTCATGTAATTTTTCTGAAACATTTTTTCCCCTTTTGGTTCATGAACAGTTAGCCTACCCCTCAGCAGATGGCAACATGGTCTCCTTCTTGCCTGGACCAGTTGACATGAACATCGTGGAGAGCCAGGCAGTGGACCTGGACTACATCAACTCGACCTACTCTCGTGGCCACCTAAACCCTAGTCTTCATCACCAGACCTATCTGTGCCGGTCTGCCACATTCACCCTCACCAATGTGGTTCCTCAGAAGAGATGGTCTAATGATGGACCCTGGGAAGTCCTAGAGCTTACCGTCAACAAGACATTGGCAGCCTACTGCCTTGGAGAAGCCTACATAGTGACAGGCATCATGCCCTACCAGAAAGAAGAGCACTGGATGAAGAATCGGGTGGCAGTGCCAGAATACCTCTGGTCTGCATACTGCTGCCCAAATTACAACAAGAGTATTCCTGACAGACTGAAAGATGCCTTTCCTACCTTTGCTGCTATTGGACGCAATGACCCCAACAGCACAGAGAAGATTGTTCCAATAGACAAGACTGCTAAGAAAGAGTACAGGGGATATGATGTGAAACAGATGTCTCTAGACTCGCTTGAGATGTACCTGAAGGACAGATTCAATACGGTCATCAGTATTTTTAATGAGCATTGTGGTTAATTAGATTACATGCTAGTAGAAATGATCGTTCTGATCTTAATTTTATTTAACTGAAGACCTAAAACTGAAGCTATCTAATGGTAATATGAGGCATTTTCTGTCTTGTAACTTAAGCTCACTGTTAACTGAGTGTCAGAAACTGCCTGTCATACTGTGGTTCCACCTGTAATGACACCACAAAGTCCTTCAGTACCTGTTCCAACCATGCCAGCGCCTTGTCAGATGTTTAGTTTGCTGCATTTTGTTTTCTTACGGAAAATTACTACCTTGTCAACGGCGTCTGCAAACTTACCACTTCTGACCACTAGATGGAGTCGCGGAGCTGTATGTGTAATGGCATTCTCGCTCAGATTTGTTTATATCATTTTGTATTTTACTATAACTTACTGATAAAATGAATAGTTGAATGAATAAACTTTCTGTTTAAAGAAAAAATGTCCATTTCATTATCTGTGAGTCTTTTTTCTACATTAAGAGTTTTTTTTATTGGAAGAGAGGCACAGATCCTTCACTCACAATAAACATGCAGCACTCAAAGTTCAGTATGGTAGTAATGAGGTGTTATTTACAGTAAATTATAAAGCAGAAGTATCCTGTTAGGAGAAATTTACTTTTTTTCTATTCTTGAAATGTAAAGGGGTAATTTAGTCACAGACTAGCCCTTTGCTTTTGCTTTTGAAGAGGTAATGGATGATAGTTTTTTTATTTGTTTTTAAATGCATTTGGTATTAAAATGACAAATTCTGACCTGGACCAGTCATCCATTTTGTAAACTGTATATACCAAAGTAGTTTTTCTTTTTGTTTTAGCCCAAGAAATGTGCATGTTTTTTAACTTTAAGATCATGCAACCATTTGTTGGCATGTCTGGGTGCAGCTACAACAGCATAACATTAAGATTGATGGTACATTATTATTTGCCTTCAAGTAGACTGTTCAGACTTATTAAAAGGGCTTTATTTTTTTAATAAAAGAACAAAACTGGAGGAAATGTACTTCCACACTGAAAGTATTTGTTTATTTGATTGTTCATATTTTTTTAAATATGTTGGAGAGAACTATGTTGACAGAAATACACCTGATTTTTGTTTTTGTTTCTCCCTTTGGCAGCAATAAATACAAGTGATGCTTTGAGTAATTTATGCTTTTATTGCATGAACAGGTATAATATTAGCACAGGTTTACACAGAGCTGACCATGTCTAACATGCACTTTTTGTTTTTAATACAATCAGTTAGGACGTTGTGCCATTTGGGTGAAAAGCTTGTCCCAGATCTCCACCTTGAGTATGGCCCTGCCCATGGGGGACATGGTGGCCCTGATGGTCACATTGCTGCCCTCAAAGGTGATCCCACTGCCATTGGCTTCCTGCCGGACAAAGCCTTGCTGCTCCTTGTTGTAGTACATCTCTTTGTAGAGGCTCTCATTGCATTCTTTGCCCACATTGTAAATTCCCACAGCCACCCAGTTTTTGTACACGTTGTAGTCGTATGGTACAGAAAACATTATTGCTATAATCTCTTTGGCACTGTTGGCTGATCGGCCAAACAGCTCATAGGTCAGCACGCCTACAGCACCTGTCGCTTTTCCGCAGTTTTTGGAGAAGTTGCAGAGTTCTGTCTTCTGTGGGCGGACAGTGGGCTGGGGAGGGCTGTGGATGGTGCCATGGTCTAAGAAAACCCTTTGGAGAAACAAAAGTCATAAAAAAATCAGATTTTTTTTTTTTTTTACTTTACGGGTAGGAAGCTAACTGTACCTATTTTGCACTTACTTGGGGTTAATAAGGCAGTAATTGTTGCTAAGGTTGGTGATCTCAATGATGACATTTCTTCTGCTTTTGAGGTTGGCAGCCAAAGCCTCTGCTGATTCACTCATTGTTTTGTTTTCAAGTGTTTAACTACAGATCAAACAGACATGCAGTTACTAACAATCAATTCATTGACCAGAAAAACAACTTCTCAGTAAGTTCAAGAAGCAAAAAAGGCTTACCTGTCTGTGCCACTGGTGTGTTGCTCGCTTGTGCGATGCCGAATTTGAATCCCAGACTCTAATGTTCAGGTAAATCTTATTGGGGAATGTGAGACAACCCTCAGTATCTCCACCCACAGCAGCTTCCCAACTGTGTTCCGCCCTGTCTCAGACTTCATCAATTAAGTATTTCTAATGATGCGCAAGAAAATAGGTGCAGCTGAATGTGGTTTTTCTTGTTCTAACTGTATTTTCTTGCTAAGATATGAGACTGCTGAGTTTGCCTCACAGTGACTCCCTCTCAGACAAGAAAACCACACCCTTTTCTTTTTTGTCTTACTTTGTTTTTTTTTGTTTTCATGGTGATCATCTTATAATGCATTGCAGTCATCCTGTCAAACGATTGTGTTGCACGCTGCTTCTGATTTTAATGTATTAGTTTGCAATTGTTTATCAATTTTTTGTCAAAGAAGGGACTGTCAACAAAGCAAAGTAGACAAGAAGTGGATTAGATTTTTCTTTACTTTTATTTTTTCAAAGCACTCATAATGACAGGAATCAACAATCAGGAATGTCAACTATAATGCTTTCAAATGTTGTGAGCTGTTCATTTTGACAGCATTGCAAACATTTCATCTGCCCATTTTGTCATACAGCTCTACTTTGATGATCGCCTTTCCATAATCAGACATGCTGGCCCTCACGTCCAGATCCCTGCCCTGGAAGACCACTCCGGAGCCATTGGCCTCTTGGCGCAAAAAGTTGGTGAAATCCTTGCCTTTGTACATCGTGTCGAACAGCTTGTTATCGCAGGCCCGCGTGTGCTCGAAGATGCCCACGCCAAGCCAGTTCTTGTAGATGTTGTAGTCAAATGGCACAGAGAACATGATGGCCATCAGCTCGCTGCAGCGGTGGTCATGCATGTTAAACAGCTCGTAGGTCAGGACGCCCACGGCTCCTGTCGCTGTGTTGTCGTCCTTGGTGAAGGAGCACAACTCAGTCTTGGTGGAGCGCACAGTAGGCTGTGGGGGGCTGAATGGGAAGCCACTCTCCATGTGAACCCTGTAAGGAATAGAAAGGAAGTCATGAGCCATTTCATCAAGTGTAATAGAAAAAATATTGTAGCTGTTTTAGTTTGAAATGTCGCCCCTCACACCTCAGAAAGAAATTAGGAGTTAAACTTGGTGAGTTTATAACAAAGAAGGCAAAAACTGGGAATGAAATCCAGCAAAGGATGTAAATGAAAAATTAAAGGTAAATCCTAAATTCTCATAATATAAAAAAAGAAAAACAATCACAAATTCACTTACTAATCAAAAATAGATAAAAAAAAAATTAACATGCACAAATATATGAAAAACTGAAAACACCCCAAATTTGGAAATCAACAGACAGTTGAAACAAAAAAGATACGCAAAATAACTTGCATAAAGAAAAAAAAAATCTCAGCTGAAAAACCCAAGAAGTGAGACCTGAGACCTCATTAACTAATGAGTCATGAACAAATGTTTAATTGTATTTCAGATGCAGATCATGGAGGAAACTACTAGCCATCCTTCAGAGGCTCTTACTTTGGATTGACGAGACAGTATACAGTACTGACGTTGGTGATCTCCATGGTGCAGTTACGGTTAGTGGTGAGGGACACGGAGTGGGACTCTGCAGTCTCAGGCATGGTGGTGGCTGCTCAGGAACGACTACAAGGACAAAATTCAGATGAGAAGCCGAAGCAGAGAGCAGACAGGACACCATACATTATGGAAAGTTATTCACAAAGAGCCACAAAAAAACTCCACCAGGTATTACCACAAGAGCATATTTAGTGTTTGATAAATACAATAAAATAATAGAATAAATATTTCAAAATAAAAGCACTTACGTCAGGTAATATGGCACTCGTGGGATGGCAGAAAGTCCTCTGAAAAGAGATTCAAGCTTGGTTTAGAGATGAGCTTGAAGTCACACCCATTTAGACACACCTCATCTGCAGCAAGGTGTGTTTCTGTAATCCTGGACTGCAGCACCAGCAATGTCACTCCCAGTGTTACTTCTGTGAGAGTTAAGGACAAGAATGCATTTTAATCATTGGGGTCTTGTTAGACATCTTGCAAAACATAACAGATAAGGCAATAAAAGTTAGGTAAATAAAGTGGACAAAATGCTGTTTCATTATGCTTAATGCAGATGGAGTCAAATTTTAAAAGAGGGAAGAGTATTTGTCGTAAAAAAAATAACCGTGAAAGGAAAACATTATTAGAAATAACAATTCTACCATTTTAAGGAAATAAAGGTTAAAAAGATTTGTCCCAAAGGATGGGAGCAACTGAACAAAATAGTCTGAGCCTCACCCAAAATATCCAGTGACAAAGTTAGACTGTAGTCATTCAGACAAGTTTGTCTGGATAACCGTCAAACAACCGGTGATGAACATTAGTTTTCAGTGTGTTCTTTCCCCGTCGGATTAACTTTGTTTAACCACAAATGAATCATAATGCATACATAAATTATGAATCATGAAAACTACTAAAGTTTTTTAAAATGTTGAATGTATGAACTGATTATGTTGGGTGGGTGCAGCAGCCTGTCCTTACTTGCAAAATCTAGAAATCAGCAAGGAGTCACGAGTTCATCTGTCCAGCAAACCTGTTCTGAAACTTGTTCTGATCTCATGGAAAGTTTTAGGCTCCTCTGCAAGCACCACAACTATAGTGTCTTGAAAATAACGGGAATATCCAAAATAACTAGAAAAGCAAAACAGCAGAAGAAACAAGCATTGCATCCATCCATCCATCCATTTTCTAACCCCCTTGTCCCTAGTGGAATCTGGAGGGCTGCTGGTGCCTGTCTCCAGCTAACGTTCCGGGCGAAAGGCGGGGTCACCCTAGACGGGTCGCCAGTCTCTCACAGACAAGCATTGTAACTGATGCAAAATAAACATGGAAAATACAAAACCAGACAAACCAGAAATCTCCATAAAAATATAAAAAAATACACAAACAGGAACAACGCATGCCCAGAGAGACAAAAATATGAGATACTTTTAAAAGGGAAAAGACACGAAGTGATGCAAAAAAGCTTACAGAAAACACGCAGACAAAAGCAAGATAAAGAGACGCAAAATTTGTAAATGTCACAGCATGGAGTAAAGCCATGACATAAAACAAACCTTTAAGACAAGAAATGTATCAGATAAAATACTTTATTTAGACATAAATGAGGGCAGGAGATTTAAAATGGTCAAAAAGATATAAAAACATAGGGACAAATAAACAGACACAAAGTAGAACTGTAAAACCAAACGATAAAACCTCAATGTGGTGGAAATAAAACCCAAATGTATGACAGTGTGTGAACACATTAAATATCGTTATGTGAAGTGTATCCACCTATTCTGCACACACAGGTGACAACAACTAAACCTGTCGACAGACATAAAGTGTAGCAACCAAACTTATGGATAATTTGCAGATAACAGACAAAATACAATTCTGACAAAATTATACCTCTGATGTATCTTAAATATTTGCCATGAAATTGTTAATTTGACACCAAACAACTGCAATATTAGTATTTTTTTTTTTCCAACAACTGGATTAAAGTTGTTTCTTATTGTGGGCTTCTGCTCAAACTGTTTTACATCCTGGCATTTTGTGTGTATTTTGTTACAACTTTAGCACCATCTTGTGGCGCTATTGTCAATTCAAAGAAGGTAGAAAGTTTTATCCCACTACTTCTCCATATCTTCCATGTGCTGATGGATGCTCATGTTGATCCTGGTTCTGGTTCTGTTCAAAGGGAGTCGCGACCCTCGACTTTTACTATCCTCTTGCACTAGAGTGCATTAAGCTAAAGAATCACACAACACGGTTTCCCCCAGATAACTTACCGTGTCCGGTGGTAGAGGTGCTAGGGCCGCCATCCAGCAGCCTACTGAGTTTTTGAGTTATACCCTTTTATTAGTAGATTTTTTTAATTTATATATTTATCAGTGTTTTGAACTAAGTATTGTACAAATTGGAAATAATACATTAATAAAAGGTACAGAAAAAAGGAATCATTAATTAAAAGGGTTCTTCTTGTCCAAATATGGACATTTGATTAAAAATCTTTGCTGCATTAGATTCAGTTTTAAAGTTTTAAAATCCCCTCTCTTACCTCTCATCATTCAGCTGTCCCTCTATGTCCTTTAATGTGAAGCCGCTATCACTGTCAGTCTTTGATGACCTGCTATGCTTCGTTTTGACCACAGGGTTGCAAAGTTGTGTAACAAATTATTAAACTAACAAACACTGATTCCTTGATGAAGACATTAAAGAAGATGTTTTTCTTTCATTCTGTTTTTTAAGAAGACAGAAGCAATAACTCAGTTAATTTCAATTCAACTTTATTACAGCTACAATGCCCTGATTCATTTACAGACATAGACAACAGTAAATTATAAGTGTAAAAACTGTATTTGCTTAAAAAGATCATACCATGAAGCAAAATTACAGGCACAATTAAGAAAAAAAGAAATACACAACTTTTATTCCTCAGCAGAGGTTTAGAAGTTAACATATATCAAGAGAGAATTTGCTTTTCTTTGTTTCTATTTTACATGAAACACATAAAAGACAGAGAAAAACAACACTCAACTCTCAGTGAACTGAGTGATACAAGTGCTGATTAGATGGAATAATAAAAACTGATTAAAATAAACAGAAACGTAAAGGTATTTGCTATATCTTTCAGTCAAGC
This sequence comes from Girardinus metallicus, assembly GCA_903067095.1. Classification (NCBI taxonomy): domain Eukaryota; kingdom Metazoa; phylum Chordata; class Actinopteri; order Cyprinodontiformes; family Poeciliidae; genus Girardinus; species Girardinus metallicus. The sequence continues at coordinate 23,490 of CAEGAE010024001.1, read as the reverse complement.
TTATAAAGTAGTTCAGCTTAAGTGGTTTTACAGCTCAGAAATCCCTAACAGTTGTCATTTTGCCTTATTAATAATTTCTTTGTTTTTCTCCAAACAACTTGGGGTCTGAGCTTTAAATCATTTATGAGGGAACATGGTTCCAGTAGTGATGGTAGACAGATTTGTCTTTTCTTCTATCCATTTGTTATAATTGGTAACTCTGGTGTAAACACCAGGTTTATTTTCCTTTGCACATCCGTCTCCCCAGCTAATAATTCCAAAGAGGAAGAGCGTGTTGTTGACTTCGCAGACCAGTGGTCCTCCTGAGTCACCCTGTCAGACAGAGGCAGACAACTTTAATGCGAACAAACATCATGTGTGGGAGAAATTCTCAAGTCAGGTATGGACAAGATCAGATACCTCACAGGCGTCCTGGCTCCAGTCGGGACGTGCAGCACAAAACATGTTGTTGTTGACCATATTTCCATAATAATCCTTCTGTTGACACACATCATCAGCGAGGAGGTTCACCTGAGCCTCCCTGAGGTACTGAGAATTGTACCATAACCCTGCAAAGAAAAGGAACAGATAAGACATTGCACAATAAAAATTTTATATTTTTTACAACAGTGCATCAATCTTGTGTCTTTGTTTTAACATGCAGAAAGGCAAAAAAATAGTACTTCCATGACTGTCAACACAATCTGAAGAAATATTAAATTCATTCAAGGATGTAATTGCTTATTTAAAAAAACAATGTTCCTGAGGTCATACTATGACCTCAGGAACATTTGTAAGGTTTCAGTAATTTTAATAATTTAAATCAGGTTGAAGTCTGGACTTTAACTGGGTCATTGCGAAACCTTGATTCTTTTCTGCTTCTTTAGATATGCTGTTGCATGAGAATCAGAGGTGGTGATGTCGGGTTTAAGAAGTTTTCCTAAGAACTGTAGGGTGACATTCGTGGTGTGAACTTTTTTGGGACTCTTTGCCCAGAGATGACTGGCAGCTGTGTTAAATGTTGTCTGCTTGTGTTATGTGGATTCTCCAGAGTTATGGAGTTAAAATAATTTGGTAATTACATTAAAATCCTTTCCCAAATTGATGAACAACAAAAATGTCTTGTTTAGATGGTTTTCGATCTTGGCATGATGCACCAAATAAGTAAAACTGATGAGAATAACAAAATGCCTATTATTATAGAGGTCATTGGACTCATGATGACCAACCAATCAAGTGCTAATTGACTTTTCAAGTAGAAAAAGCAAAGCTTGTTTTTTCATGGTTGTTCTGACAGCCTCACAATAGCTAGAAGACAAGAACAAAGTATATCAAACTTTCTTCACCAGATTTTTCCTTCCCATATCCAGCAATCTCACAGGTGATCCCTGGTGGGAGTCTCTGCAGAGGCGGTGGGAGGCAGACAGTCTTTACCGAGTCAGTCTCTTCAGCACATTTTCCATGTATGGCCACCAACTTCAGTAAAGCTGAGAGAAATCAGCACAAAAAAGACACAGTTTGTTTTATTTAAGATGATAAGCTTTCTTTAGGTAAGTCAGAATTTATGTTGTTGGCTGTTTTTCTTTAGGAGGTTTTTGTAGCAAATAGATCTATTCATACCAATGTCATTGTTATAGTTTTGTTCACTGTGGTTGAATTGTTCATGGATGAAGATTTGCTCCACTCTGAAGGTTTGCTCCACGGTTGAGTCACTCTTGTTGATAGCATTTTTTCCCAGCGTGACAGAGAAGCGTTGATGCATCATCTCAGAGCTAAAATATGAACATACAACAGAAAAATCTGTAATTTCTTGGCACCGACTTTGTTTATAGCAACTGATGCAATGTCCTACCCTTCAGGGAAGCAGTGGGCAGCTGTGATGACCCAGCAGGCAGATATCAGACTGCCCCCACAGCGGAAAACGTTCTTCTTCGATTTGCTATGCCAGAATATAGCAGCGATCCATGGGTGAGATTTCACAGTAGAAACTGTTCCACCCACAATCTTTGTCTGCTTTTGTATAGTCCGCTGGCCACATGTCAGCTCTGCAGCTGGAAAAGAAGCCAAATTCAAAACTGTTGTTGGAAAACACATACATGACCAAAAAAAAAAAACCTTTGCATTAGGAGCTTACATGCTTGTGGCACGGTGGGTGACGGTGAAAGTGCAGGTGTAACTGTAAGATTGAAAAGATTTTTTTTTTTTCAAACCTTTGGAGCATGCACCTTGTATACCTGAAACATCCCTAATTTATTAAGATATTTTCCAAATATTTCTTAGAAAAAAAAAAGATCTGAACTTGTCTAAGAGATTCAAGACCTACATCAAATCTGATGCATGTGAATAAAAAAATATTCTCATTTCAGGAAGAACATACTTACAGGATTCGACGTCACAATGGGGGATATCACAATATTCCTGAACTAGCTGGTAGTTTTTTCGAACGTTACACCATGGGCGTAGTCTGTACTTAATATTTCTGAAAAAAAAACATTGTCAAGATCTTGTTGGTGGTATCAGATTTTCTTATGGAACATGTCAAATAAAGTAGAGTTTGGCCTCCCATGGAAGTTTAGAAAGTAATTAGCACTTCAATATAATCACAGTAATATGCAACAGATTTTTCAGCTTAAAGTCAAAGCAGTTATTAGGTGAATAAACTACTTCATAAAATAAACCAGTAATTGCCATAAAATTGGCAATAGATAAAAAGTTAGACTTTCGAAAAAGACTCATGAATTGATAGTTGATCATTTGAGTTACTAAAGTAATGACAATAACATATTTACAAAATAAAATTAAACCAGGCTGAAACTGAATAATAAATACCACTAAATGTTGATTAAAAAAATGCTTAATGACCATTATACAACTTAGTTGACACAAATGCAAAAGCTGGAACTTGCATACAAAAGTGTGTTGTTATTCTGATGCAAAATCTATAAAACATCTATGGGATTTTCCTATAGATGTTTTGTAATTAAAATTATTAAAAGTAACTAAGAGCTGGTATTGGTTTACAACCATTCTGATTTTGACCTACTCTACATTCACTAACAGGCTGGTTTAGATCAATTTTGTCTGACAAATTCCAGTTTATTCATGTTAACACTAATCCCAGTGAGGTATTTGGAGCACTGCAAATTCTCCAAATTATACATGCCTCTACTTGATAAAATCATGTTCCGTTATTGCGGTGATGGTACGCAGATGTATTAATCAGGTATATGGTGATATATACAAATATATTAATCCATAAAGCCTAATCCAAACCTCCACTCTCACCTGATACTTGCTCAAGAGAAAGGATTGCTGCAAATTCATATTGTTTGACTGCAATTGACCTAACTTCCAAAGATAGATAACCTTTTTACTACCCGGCATTACAAACACAACTGATTTTCATCGTATTATTATATAGGACCGAACTGGAATGTCTATAACTGAATTTAAATCCGTATCATTGGATCGCATTCATTTCATTAAATCAAGCAGTATATTTCTGGATATGACTTGACTATGTTTGTTTCGTGAGATGTCTTCTTGACATGACATTTATTATTAATTAGTGCTAAATATGTGAACTGAACTAAAACATTAAATGTTGCAAGTAAAGCCAGGTATGTAACAACATCCATGCAGATAAACTGCTGTGTTTGACCTATATTCTACCAAAAGTGATTCAGTGAATCATGACAATCCCTCCGTTTTGTTAAAAGTATGACTAACTGCATTACAAAGAACTGTAGCACACAATTTTCTTGCAAGATATTAATTGTTTTGCTATTGGTATGAGAAAAGAGACAGATGTTTAACGTTCAAGCCATAGACCACCTGCAGTAGTTGTGTCTTCCAGAGTGAAGGTCTGAGGACAGGTAACGCTTCCTGGTGTGTGAATCCCAGATCTCGCATGTTTTTCCGCTGACTGATTTTGAAACAGTCCCTTTGTAGTATAATCCGATCCCTTCATAGCAGCTGTCACCTTTTGCTATAACTACAGACATGAGTGATTAAAATGTGAACTGGCATCACTGAAGTTTAGCTTGAAAAATGAGCTTCTTACCTGTTTCACAGTGTCTCCCAGAAAAACCAGCAGGACACTTACAAAACAAGTATTCACCAGTATCCGATGCAGGGACAGACAGCCCACCGTTGAGACAGATCCCATCTACAAGATGAAATGATACATTTAATGCTCAGGAAGCAAAATCAAGAAATCTTAAAAAAGGATCTATTTACTGAAACTGTCAGAGGAAGACAGGGAATCAGCAATGTTTCTTCTTCTTTCATGCCTTGACTGGCCCTGAAAATATTTTCCATCAGTCAATGCAGAAAAAATAAGTACAATTTGACTTCAGATAAATTAAAAATGTCCTTACCACTTCAGCTAAAGAAAGAGCTATCAGCAAGCTTAAGAAAACACCTGGACTCTTTGTGTTTATCATGGTTCTTGAGTGCAGTGGGTGAAATCCAAACAGACTCTGCATGTGTGTTCTTGCAGAAGGTTTTGTGTGGGGCTTTGGTTTTCTCTGTTTTATATCTGAAAGAGACTGAACTCTGATTGGCTGACAGCTGTTAAACAGCTGGCTGGACCATTAGATTTTCTGGTGAATAAATCACAGTTTACAAGGTTTTTGAATGAGTCACCATAGTTCACCCACATAGTTTCTTCTCAACATGACCAAAACAATCCAGCACCTGTTTAAATGACTAATGAACAAATTACGGGTTATATGAAAATAGGTTGGTAATTAGGAAACCACAAAGTATGATTTTATTCCTTTAGGTATCATTAATCTACAGAATGTAGGTTTCTATGCAATGTACAAACAATATGTTGGGTAACTGTGACTACTCTGTACACTAATAATGACTACATTAGGAATAAATAATTTCGGTCATCTGCAATGGGTGTGCACTACCCGTTCACTGACGCAGATTACAATCAGAGAGGGATTGATGAAGATATCTTATTAAACTAGCGCTGCTGAGTTAAGCAGTGTTAGTCTAGACGACGTGAAAGAAGTGAATGTGTGAGGCCATTAAATATACATTTAATATCAGTCACACTCATAACCCAAAATAGTTACAAAATATTTCATATGTATTCACGCCCTTTTCTCTTCCACATTTTGTCTGGTTACAATTTACATCCACAAACCTTAATGCAACGCACTGAATTTTTTAAAAATAGAACAACACATAACACAATCTGACTGTGACTTGGGAGAAAAATCTCAGTTTTCAACATATTTAAAAAATATTAAACACTGAAACGTGTGTCTAACTTTTATCTCAATTCCCTTTTACTCTTGAGGCTTATAAATAAACTTTGACCACTGTACCTCATTCAAAAGCCAAACATTATTTGAAGGCCTCAGAGGGTTTTTAGAGAAAATTTGTGAACAAACAGCATCATGTAGACTACAGAATGCAGCAGACAGATCAGGGATGAAGTTATGGAGAAGTTTAAAACATAGCTGAGTAATAAACCAACCCAAAAAGTATTGTTCAGTCCATTATCTGAAAATGTAATGAGTGTTACACAACTAGAAACCTACCAAGACATGGTAGGCCAGATTAAAAACAGTACTTTAATCAGTGGTGGTTTCTGATATGGGCGACATTTTGTGGGGGGTGGCATGAGACACCCTTGTTCTGTTTGGTCCGCCAATCAACCACCTGCCCATGCCCCATCAACAATTTCCGCCCGGGAGTGGATTGCGCGGGAGTGAGGAATGGAGCACTGCTGGGGATGTTTGCCCAGAGCACCAAACTGGCTAGGGCCACCTCCTACTTTAATCATAAAAGGAGCAAGAAAGGACAGGGTGAAACTGGTGAAGCTACGTAGATTTAGCTGATTTAGTTTAGCTGATTTAATCTAACGGTTTAACAATCATGCACTTAGTCCTTCTGGGCATCCATTTAGTCGCATAAACTGATCGCACCACATTCCTTATTTAATTGCTAGAACTCACCTTCTGCAGTAAAAGTCATAGGAGGTCACGTTGATCTGTGATAGGCTGTGATTTAGCTGCATTGTGATTCATGCTGATTTTTCTTTCTTTCTTGTTTTTAATTACAGTAGTTAATCAGTTGAAGTTATGCTTAAGTATTCCATTTTGATTATTGTGTTTTTTCATTAATTTGATTTTTGGTTGACAATCACAACACCAATCTCATGAGAAAACAGCAGGGACATGGAAATTGGTCAAAATCTACTAAACAATTTAACAATTTTAATTTTAATTGTAAATTGATTGGGAGTCTGGATCAATATTTTCTAGTGTTGTTTTAGGAAAGCATGGAAAATATTTACTTACTCCCTTTCTATAGAATTTGTGCTTGTATTAAACATACAATAGTTACTTCAACACATACAGTGTATTGCTAAACCAAAGTGTATAGTTGTATTTATAGATCAAAAGTCAAAACTCGTAGGTTATAATGTCAACCTATCAAGTTTATATGTATAGCACATTTCAGCAACAAAGCAGTTCAGAGTGCTTTACGTCATGAAAACATAAAAACGTCATAAATTCATCAATTATATAGAGGGGGCTGGACATCAGTGTTTTTTTTTATTGCTGATTATCTCTACTAGCCAAGTACTGCTTGGTGAACTTATGGTGCCATCTAGTGGCCACTTCATAAACGTATTCACCTGCAGTTGAACTGACAAGGAGGGAAAAAAGTCTCTCTGTTTTGTTACATTAAGAGATGATCGTGCAGACAGTGATTATATAGGACATCATGACGTGAATCTTATCTGTAGTGAGTTTACCAGGAGAGTCACATGGTAACACGGGAAGATAAATATGTGCATGAAGTATCCCGGAAGTTTGCTCACTTGGATCCTGCTCAGCATGTGCTGCTTTCATGGACAGTCAGAATTATCCGAACAAAATAATGAATTTGATTTTGGTTTGTCATTGACGCAAAAGCGGTTTAATTCAATGAATATATTTAAAGGAAATATCATTATATCAAATGCGTGATATAAGTGTCACGCATTTTTGTTATTTAGCTCGGGCATATCCTATCCATTTTACATTCACCCTATAATTTGTACTATTTATTATACATTATTTTCATTTTTAATTATGTTTTAATTTCATCAACTATTTAAAGTTAAAATATATTTCTATTTGTAGTTTAGATTTTTTTTGAGACCGATATTGATTTGTATGTTAGTTTTTACTTCAATTAAAATCTTTAATTATGTATGGTTTTTATTTATCAGAAAGAAAGATTAAACATAAAACTTATGTCCCTTTTATGGCTAAAAATCTTTTGTTTTTTTGTTTTTTGTTTTTTTTATTCCCGTAGATAATCAGTAAAATTAACATTTTTTCCTATTATTATTATTATTATTATTATTATTATTATTATTATTATTATTATTATTATTATTATTATTATTATTATTATTATTTTAAACAAAGTCTGAAAAGAGGACGCGTCTCTGGAGGGGAAGTTATCCGAGTCTTCATGAACGCACCAGCTGCGCTGCGCTCTGAGTTGAGATGAGGAGAAATTATCAGCAGAATCCGCAGGTAGGAGGACGCGGCTGTTGGAAACAGAAAAAATGGGAAACGCTGACACTAAGCTTCACTTTAGGAAAGCGGTGATCCAGCTAACGACCAAAACTCAGGTCTGTTTCTAATTTCTTCGTACTAAAGCTCTTGAACGTGGAAGGATTAAAAATAGGACTCTGAACGATATTTGTTTGCGATGATAAAAGTTGGTGTGCCAGATGGTAGCGTCAGGTGCAGGTCGGATTATTATAAGTGGAGTGAAAATGTAACTGCACTTTTAGATTTGAAATAAGGATATGACGTTAAGACGAGGAGCAATTATGGTTTTATTATTTGCACTGTTTTTCGGAAGAAAAACCAGCATTCTGACAGTTTTGCATCAATGGTTTGTTTAATGCTACTTTAATATATTAAAATGTGTTTGCCTGGAGACTGGATTAGCTAAGGTCTACAGAAATTGTACCTTTCGTATTTTATGCTAGAATGTAAACCTGAGAAAAATAAAATCAACATTTGGGTCTTTACTTCATGGAAATGTAATTTGAGATCATCCTAATTGCTATTATCTGTTAAAGTTTATCTATCATCTGGTTTTTGCACATTTCCATTACATTTCACCTAGAAATGAACCCGCTCAGACACATAATAAAAATGTACAGCGGTTTATCCTATTTTTAATTGGTGTGTTTCAACCTGCTCCTCTAACTCTTTAATAACAAAATCGTGGATCTCTCTTAAATTAAGTAATTAAAGTAGTGAAAACATGCTTGGTCATGAATTCTAAAAAATAGTTTTTATTGCTGCAATACTATCAGGACTTTTCGAATGTTTTGTCAGAAACAAACTTCTTAGTTGAGTGAAAATTACTTCGATTTAACGGGGCTTATAAGTGTGTTTTTATTTAATGGTAACAGTTTTGTGAATGACATATCTGCAGCATTCCTGCTGCATATCTGGTGAACATTTTTATGAAAATGAAAACTTGGGTACACAAAGACTTTACAATGTTTCCTCTACTGCAGCCTGTTGAAGCCACGGACAATGTGTTTTGGGATCAATTCTGGGCTGAGTGCTCCATCGCTGTCCAGGATGTTTTTGCTCTGGTGCCCGCAGCAGAAATCCGAGCTGTCAGAGAGGAGTCTCCATCCAACCTAGCAACCCTGTGCTACAAGGTAACCTGTCCTCCTCCGAATGAGCGTCTTATTTAGATCACATTTAGTAATATCACACGGTTAGATTTAAGTGAATTTCTGTTTCTCAAACATTAAATGGAATTGGTTTCTTTCCTCAAAATGGGAAAGACAAGTGGTCTTTTCACTGTTAATCTTCAGAAGTCAAAAAGTTACTTTCTGAAAATACTCTTAATTTTTTACTTTGTAAAATTATAATTTCAAATGTTTAAAACACCTCCAACTGTGACAAACAAGGTTTAATGAGAGCAAAAATTCATATTCTCAACATACAAGGTGAAAAACTTACAGTAGGTAGAAAAATCTCTAAAACTTGCTGCTGGAGCACTGCTGGAAAAACCGACAACCTTGTCGTTACCAAGTCTTGATAGTAATTCATTTTAATGCTTCCCTAACATTTAAATCAGCGGACGCCAGTAACTATGGGAGACGAGAAATGCATTCTATTGAACAAGCACTCTAATTTACGAGTCTGCACCACTAAAATGCAAATACTGTATTTCTAATTACAAAGTATGTTGTTTCTTATGCTGTATAACAGAGCAACAGTATCAAAAGGGTTAAAATCAATAGCTTAATTGGTTTGTTGTGAATATGATGCCCCTTTTGCACGATCACGTCTGCAGACACTGCAGCCAGCTCTCCCTTGTTAATCATCCAATCTCTAATCTGATCTTCCCACTCAAATATTTGACCGCTGGCTGAGGCTGAAGGATGAGGTCTACATCCAAATACCCTTTACTCGATGTAAATCTACAATAAAATGAAAATCTTCTCTGCCTTCTCAGAGACTCAATCTGAGTGCATTGAGTTTTGTAATGAATGAATTAGTCACTAAAACAGAGAGTTGGTTTACAAGTTAGTTCCTACAGACAGCAAGGATTCCTGTGTTTTACTTGACTTCTTGTTTTGTTCATCCTGGATACAGTCAGAAACAAAGGAATGCAGGTGTTTGTTATTCCCACACTTGGAGTACAAAAGGTCAGTCTAAAAGAGAAAAAAGAAAAATGATGGGAGGAGGAGAAGCAGCCACTCGTTAATCAACAAAGCAAGTTATGAATAAAATTTGAAAAATACAGACAACGATCTAAGAAGCCGTTTTTTGCTGTTTTTTTTTTCTTCAAACCTTCGCTTGTTTTGAAGAATCCATGATTATTTAACATATATTAGGACAAAATTGCATTCATGTCCTCTATTTAAAAAAAAAAAAAAAAAGTTCTGATTTTCTGTTACAATCAGTAATCGAAATGTTTTGCCAACTTTTTAATAAAATGACTTAATTTAACTCTTCCAATAGAGGACTTTATAATTTACATGTTTGACATGGTTTGTTCCCAGGCAGTGGAGAGGCTGGTTCAGTGTGCCGACTCTGGCTGCCCCTCGGAGAAGGAGCGTCAGATCGTGCTGAACTGCACCCGCCTTCTCACCCGGATCCTGCCGTACATTTTTGAGGATGCTGACTGGAGGGGCTTCTTCTGGTCCACCATTCCTGGCACAAAAAAATCCGGGGTACAACAAGTAGCCTGAGGGAGCTGACACTCTGACAGTTTACCTTTCTTTGGACTTTTTAAAGGTTTATCAGTTATAGGAAGAGCTAAATAACATTTTCTGGATACTTTAGCTTTAATAACCATAAATACATCTTTTATTGAAATTGCAAAGATATGTTCAAGTTACGTAGGTGCATATAGTTAATTCTTGGTAGGTTAATCTGTGGAGGCTGCTGCCGGAGAAATCTGTTCTGTCTGCAGACAGGAGTGTTGAACCTATTAACTATCGTTCCATCAGTTTGTAGCCCTTTGATTGCTTCAGCCACAATTATCTGCTCTGGCTAGAAAAGTTGCTGCTCTTTGATTTTCAGAGCAGATCCTGCAGTGTAAGATAAAACCACTGCTGATGTGGATGCAAAGGTCTCCATCCAAAGCTGGACTCTCTCTTCTTCTCCTCTCAGCCCACCTGCTGTTGAGTCTCTGGTTACTTGGTCGACTGGGGACCATGGTGCAAACACTGCCCATATTGTATCTCCCACTGTCCACCCGCCAATGGTTCAGTTAAAGAGGGATTGAATGTCTGTTAATGAAAGTTTGGGACTGAGGAGAAAGAGGGCTGCTGCAGGTGGAAAAGGCTGATGGGCCCTTTGTAATGAGTTCAGTTATGCAGAAAAAGTCTTTATTTTCAAGAAACAAAACCAATTAAACCTTAAATTAAATGTTTGCCTGGTGAGTGTGAAACTTCATTTTGGGAGGCTGGGGAGATGTGTAAATAGAAGGAGTAAAAGATGAGTCAGAATAAAAGATTCTTTAATTGGTCAGTAAACCACATAGAATAATTATTTTTTTGTTACAAATATTCCTAATAATTATTTTTTTCTAAGTAGTTGTCATTGGATTGACCTTGATGCTGTACTCGATGATAAAGCTTACTGATATTAGCAATAAAAACTAAATAATGCATTTATCATATTTTATGTTTAAATATGATAGCAATGAGCTCACTTATAGTTTGTACATTGCTGTGTGCTTGGGATCAGCAGAAAGGCTGCAGTTCATCACTGCAGTTGTCACCAACATATATGGCAGCCATACTGGATTTCAAAAGCAGGGTTGCTGAGAATCCTCAGTACTACTTTAAAAACCATAGTACTCTAAGAGTTCAGAGGGCACTGCAAGTTTTTTTTGTCTGATACAAGTGAGTCCTCTTCACTCTGCAAACACAACCACATCAAAGAGTGATGCTGTCTTGAGTATGGCGCATTCACTGATCAGAAAAACGTATAATTCTTTAGTTTCCGACCAGTCAGAGGGAAAAAAGATGAAAATCGTTCAGTCACCAGCACATTTCTTGGTTTATGTCTTTATAAAACCTATGAGATTTGTTTTCAAATTATGTATTCATGTTGCAGAATTTGGACGAAGATGTTGATGAGAATGAAGCTCGGCCACTTGCTGAATCCTTGCTGCTTACCATTGCTGACTTGCTCTTCTGTCCAGATTTTACCGTCCAGAGTCACAAGAACAACAACCCGGTCAGTGAGTTGAAAGAAGAACATTTATAGCTGGTCATTACAGATTAATGCAGAGTTGAACATTCTTTTAAGTTCTTGGTAACATTAAGTGTGGTACTGTGCTGTGTCCAACTAAGGCTGATATGTCTATTTCTCCAAACTGGTGTGATGGACAAATTTAACATTTAACTTGCACACACAGAAATAAAATAATCTCAGACATGTTGTCCTGAGCTCCTTGGTAATTAATTAAAGGACACCATTCCTATAAAACGTACTATAAAAGGTAGGAAAACAGAGTTAGCCAGCATTTTCTCTAATGAAAGGTTTCAGGTCTTGTTTTCTTAACCTTCTGGTGGTACAAGTCTGTGCCGTTATCTCCTTCATGCAAACCTCTCAGGCGGTTTGCTGGAGTTAATGAGTGACTCCATGGCGCAGAGGGAGGCAGGCAGGAGTGGCCATATTTGAGCTGGGTGGACATGTCTTAACTGAGCTCTGCAAACATTTTAGAGACTGGGGAGGTGATCTGTGCTGCCATCAGAGGAAGTGGTCAGTGTTTATTCCCACCTGCCTGTGTGGTCAATCAAGCATGAAGAATAGTTGGAAAGAAGCTGGGGGGAGCAAATAAAGTTTTCACTTTTCCGTCAGTGTTTGTTTACCTGGAGGTCAGATTTTTATTTATTTTTTCTGGACAAAAAAAATACTTAAATTGGATTCATTGTCTTATTTGCCTTCCAGTGTTCAAACCCTCCTCTAATTTCTTGAAAAGTGGTCTTGGTCAAGATTTCTCAAGGATACTAGCCAAGTGTTCAAACATTTGGCTTGGACTTTGGTCACTTTTTTTAGCCAGTTTCTGTCCAGTATACTCATGGTCGATAAATAATGTTATCTACCAGCAGAAGGTTATATCACAGATATTTCAGTTTGATCAGATGTCATTTTATAAGAGTCAGCTGGACTGTGTGGGGGATCAGAACCACAATTAAGTCTTAAAATTATAATAACTTTAGATACAAACTTTTGGTCAAATTTTTACCTTATTTTGCTTATTTATCTGTATTATTTATCCATACTACTAAACCATCTAAGGAAGTAAACTGATGTACAATTGGAGTTCAACAGAGAAGGAAGTGGGAAAGAAATAATACCTACATAAACAATTCTGGTTTGAGTTGGTGAAGGGTTGAATTAATATTTTACCTGAAAGTAAATGAGAATTTAACTCTAACAAGTTAAATTGTTAAAGTATATTATCTCTAATATACCTTTACAGGTATAGTAGCTTAAATGTTGCCATTCTGAACATCTAAATGAATCGAATCAATTAAATTGATGGATGATGCATCTCTCAAGACATGTCAGGTTGTTGCTTTTTTTTGGTTTTGGTATTAATTAACTTATTTTTAATTTAGTATTTATTTTGTATTTTCTGATTTTGTTTTTATACAGAGAGATTTTTTTAGGCCCATTGTCTCTCTTTTGTAGTCCATTTTTGTAGCCTTGGCTCTGTGCTGATATTTGTCCAATTTTGGCATATGGATGTGGGAGTTGGTATAATAGAATTTTTATAAACTGAATGTCTAAGAATGCATCTTTTTAAACTATAGTGAAATTTTGAGGGTCACTGGTAGTCAGAAATTAAATATAAAATTTATTTTCCTCACATTTTTTATATGTGTTGAAATATTCTACTTTACATTTCCTTGTGTACAACAGTTAACAAAAATTGACGCTATTCTATTAACTATATCAGTTAATAGACTTTAATATAGTTCTATTAACTATAGAACTATGTCTATAGTTAATATAACCATATTCAATAGACCCCATCCATATTGTGATGGGGTAGGATTTAATAAATGACTACTCCATCCCACATCTTAGGTAAAATAGTGAAATATTTTCTTCTAAATGTTGTTTGTTTGATTTTGCTTTCTATAATCTATTAAAAAAACATGTTTTAACTAACTAATTCATAATGTTTATATATATTAATTTGACTTAGAACATTTTCAGATCTTCCTTTCCAAATCTGCGGCTTTGACAAGTATTATTTGAGCTTTACTACTAGCAGCTTTATTAATGTTTAGGCCAATTAAAGTATTAAGATTTACTTTGATTTTTAGGTTTCACTTATTGGACAGCGAGTTTTGGTTATGCCACTGGAGAAGTTTAATACAGCATGCAACTGTGTGCCCTTTTGTCAGATAACTTGCAGAAACACCTCATCACTTCTATTCTTAAAGCTGCAGTTATCTGTGCCGAGGTGTCAAAGCCAGATAATGTCAGCAGAGTACTCGGCTCATTCTGCTTGCTGATTAACATGGTCCAAGTGTCCAAATGCAGAACCTTTTTAGACCTTCTTCATTTTTGGCCGGGAACAATAAGGAATATTTCATGTTGTGCTCTATGCTGGTTTGTACCACAATTTAACATTATGAAAGATGATACCACAATTAATTATCATAACAGCACTTATGCTAAATAATATGTCTCCAATCCCAGGGACAGATTTTCTCTTCTCAGTGATCAAGTTTGGTTTGATACTATATGTCACAAGTATCCCTGTACACCTTTGTTAAAGAATCATCTTCCACATATTAATTCAGTATATATCTCAAACTATATATATTTTTAACTCTTGTTTTGCTTTAGGATGCCTCAGAGGAAATGCGATCCATAGATAGCTGCGAGTATATCTGGGAGGCCGGGGTGGGCTTTGCTCAGTCGCCTCCGCTGAATTACATCCATGACCTGAACAGGTGAGACTGCAAGCTGGATTTTATCTGTTTAGCTGCTTTCCTAAAAAGGTGATGGGCATATTTTACTTTAAACTGGGAGGAAATAAGGCATTAAACTTTGCTTTGTGATAATTTGAGTAAGATGAACCCACACAGTCAGTATAAACTAAGTAAGGAGAGGGCAATTTGTAAGAAATCAGTTTAGAGAATATTAACAGTCCTTAACCATTAAACTGATTGCTTTCATTTAAATCTGCTACATTGCTCAGCACTACAGGGATTTAGTGAGTTTAGTAATGTGTTATTTAATTAATATTGCATTTTTTCCCACTTTGTAATTTTTTTGACTGCTGTTGTTTTGATGGTAGCTTCATTGTGTGTTTTCAGGACAGAGCTGCTGAAGCTGCTTCTCACTTGCTTCTCTGAAGCCATGTATCTTTCTCCTTCATCTGACAGCCAAGTACTTAACCCCTGGATCTCCTTTTTCTGTTCTGCAGAAAACAGGTTGGCATGGCTCAAAAACGCCACATCACGATAGTCTATGTCTAAATCTGTGCCTTTTGTGCAAAGAACTTTCAATTCCTCCTGGAAAATGTCCTTCAGTTCCTTTATATTCTGAGCTCTTCTTGCATGAACTGCATGTTTAAGATATCCCCAAATTGGCTCAATAATGTTAAAGTCCAGAGGATGAGACTTCCACTCCAGAACTTTCACCTTTTTTCTCCTAAACAACTTATCTTGGTCTTAACATGTCAGTGTTAATGTTACAGTTTCCATCTCTAAATCCCTTCAGTTTATAGATGCTCTGTTATAAAAACCAGGATTATCTGTGTGCCATTGCTTCAGACATGCCTTGCCGCTCTTCACATCCCTGTTGAACGTGGTCTGTTCCTACGACCCAGTGGGATACGGTATCCCGTACAACCATCTGCTGTTCTCAGACTACCGAGAGCAGCTAGTGGAGCAGGCACTGCAGGTCCTGATCGTCACCCTGGAGCACGAGACTGGGTCGGCTGTGAGCGCTGCCCTCCAGGCGCTGGACTCCTCCTCATCCAATCCATCTGACGAATTAGAGGTATGATGGATAAATGTTATTGTTGCCATTTTGCTGGAAAAAAGTTACACTCTAAACTATACAGCAAACAATGTAAAAGAAACATGTTAAAGGTACACTAAAGAAGTATCAATACAACTAAAAAAAAAAAGATTATGACTTAACTAATTTAATTTTAGTTCCTAATCTTACCTATTTTTGCAAGTGCATGGTCAATCTCTCAAAACCTGTAACATAAGTTAAACAGAAAATCATGTAAATAAGTATATAGGTTAAAATGAAGAATTACATTTTTTAATATACTTTTGTTTTAATATGCAGCCAGCTGGACCTGACAACCTCTTTGTCAATTACCTCTCGAGGATCCACAGGGAGGAGGTACCAAACTGTAAACCTTCAATTTCATCCACAAATAAAAAATTTCTGATTGGAAGTTTTAGCATATTCTCTGTATTGGTTCAACAGGATTTGAGTTTCGTCCTCCGAGGTTTTGCTCAGCTGCTCAACAACCCTCTGATCCAGACGTACCTTCCACGATCCACCAAGAAGATCCACTTCCACCAGGAGCTGCTAATTCTGTTCTGGAAGTTCTGCGATTTTAACAAAGTACGAGGCTCCTTGCATTTTTAAATTGTGTTCTTTTCACTTTTCATAGTGTAACTTATTATGTCTTAATATAACCTAACAGAGCACTTGTCTTTAACGCACTAACATGACTGTCTTTGCATGTTGCAGAAATTCCTGTTCTTCGTCCTAAAGAGCAGCGACGTCTTGGAGATCCTGGTTCCCATCCTGTTCTACCTGAACGATGCCAGAGCAGATCAGTGTGAGACACTTTCTGTGACATCTGAGCAAAAAAAAAAAAAAAAACATCTCTGTACACAGACATTGAGGCAAGTGTAAACCGCACAAACTTCTAAAAGCCCTTCATGTTTGTGTGCGTGTGCAGCTCGGGTGGGCCTCATGCACATTGGCGTGTTCATCCTGCTGCTGCTGAGCGGAGAGAGAAACTTTGGTGTTCGACTGAATAAACCGTACACGCTCCGTGTCCCCATGGACATTCCTGTTTTTACAGGGACCCACGCTGACCTGCTCATAGTGGTGAGAGACCTACTTGGCTAAGAGATTATCAATCTGCTAAAGCTTAACAACAAATATTTCCCAATATTAAAATGGAAAATATAAGAAAGTGCTTAAAAGGTTGGTTTTCTTTTCAAATCTAAAAAGCTTACTGAAGCTGACCACAAACTGTCAGATTCTACAAGTTATTATTATTTTTTGTATTTTTCAGCTTTAGGTTATAATATGCTCTCAATAGTACCAAGAGTCATATTAATGTCCCTTCTTGTCTAGATTTTTCACAAAATAATTACCTGTGGACACCAGCGTCTCCATCCTCTGTTTGATTGCCTGCTCACCGTTATTGTAAACAGTAAGTATGCCTGTAGACAATGCTTCCCCTTTGTGGAGAGTTGATGTAAGCGCATTTTCTACCTCTGTAGTTTCACCCTACCTAAAGAGCCTGTCAATGGTGGCTGCCAACAAGCTGCTCCACCTGCTGGAGGCCTTCTCCACTTCCTGGTATCTCCTAGCTGCACCTCAGAATCACAACCTGGTCTTCTTCCTGCTGGAGGTCTTCAACAACATCATCCAGTATCAGTTTGATGGTTAGAACAACAATGGGATCTTGTGAGTGCAGCTGCATTTGGGGCACCCTTTTGACATCTGTAACCTTCCCCACAGGTAACTTCAACCTAGTGTATGCCATCATTCGTAAGAGGAACGTTTTCCACCAGCTAGCCAACCTGCCCACGGATGAGGCATCCATTCAGAAAACTTTGCAGAAGAAGAAGAAGTCTGGGATCTCCCGCCTAAACTCCACAGATGGCGAGTCCATGGAGGGTTCCAGACCTGCTGCACCTGCTGAGCCTGGGACACTCAAAGCCACCTTAGAGGCCACTCCAGGTGGGGAAGAAACTGCCTAGAATAAATGGATAATAAATTAATAAGTTGTAAAATACTCTTTTTTTTTTTTTTTTTTTTTTTTTTGCAACTTTGACAAATGAGAAAGTGAAATAAAATAGTAAAAAAAACAAAGAAAAGTTCCAGTGACAGAAAGTTATTTAAAGACAAGAAAACACCAAAGAAATTTATAATGGAAAGCTAAAAACTGCTAAACTGGGTTGTAATCTGAAAAGAACAAAATTATAAACCAACCATAAAAGTGTAAATTAAAATGTGACCCAGTCAACTTGAGTCTGAAAGAAATTGTGAAAGAACGGACAAATTTTAAAGTAATATAACCAGAAAGAGGTAAGTTAGAGCACAAATTAAAGTGAACGTTGGAAGATTAGTGAGATATGGGTTTAAAACTTTTTTTGTGTATGTCTGAAAAGTGTGGCTTGCGTTTGTATTTTGAACCCCTGAGGTTATTTAGAAACTCTGCAATCACATTTTCAAGGCCATCGTGTATGTCTTCTACAAACTTTACATATCTACTGAAATTCTTTGCAAAATACTAGTCAGATTTGATTGAGAACTTCCATTTTCAAGTCAGGCCACAGATTTCCAGTCAGGCATCCTTTTATTCTCTCAGCAGGAAGTAACAGCTCATGTTGTTTCAGGAATTGATAAGATTACGGAGAAGTCTCAGGTAAGCGAAGACGGAACAATGGTTGCCTTGCCTCGTTCAAGCTCTCCGGCAACACCACCTCACCATGATGCCATCAATGGCGCCAGCAACACGGAGTCCAACTCAGAAAGAGACCACGAGGTACAGCAGATACCTCGCTACTAAATAAACAGTCACTCTGTTTATTTTTCTGCTTTCTCACAGTTTCATCCTGTCATCAGGTCTTCACAAGGTCACAGACGTCAAGAAGTCGAATGTCGAGCGTCTCATCTACTGCCGCCTGGACCGCTAATTCAGACTGGGTGAAAGAGGGTTTTTTTTAATGTTTATTTCTGCTGCCTGTTGGTTTTTGCCTGGAGAGTTTATGCTTTATTTACCTGTTCCTGTTAGATGTTGTCATGGAAATCTAGACTTCCTCTGCAAACCATCATGCGGCTTCTGCAAGTCTTGGTCCCTCAGGTGGAGAAGATCTGCATTGACAAGTAGGAGAAAAGTTTTCATTAGAAGTCAAATGGTTTTAATAGTTTAACTGATTTGCAAGAGATTGCTGTAAGTTCTGGCAGTGCTCAAATTACAAATAAGCAAAAAGTTGATATTTTGGGAATTTGATTCTTAAATCTGAGATGTTCCAATTGCTTAGAGCTAGATAAAATGAGGAGTTTTTGTTTTATCTTCAGGGGTTTAACAGATGAGTCAGAGATCTTGAGGTTCCTGCAGCATGGCACGCTGGTCGGCCTCCTCCCAGTCCCTCACCCCATCCTGATCAGGAAGTACCAGGCCAACTCTGGCACTGCCATGTGGTTCCGAACCTACATGTGGGGAGTCATCTACCTACGGTAAACATACCGGATGTAGATTCAATGTAGCCAAACTGAGACCCAGCCAAACTGGATTTCAGTTTGACTGCTGAAACAGTTTTTTTCACTCTTCCTTCTGTTCTTTGAAGGAATGTGGATCCTCCAATCTGGTACGATACGGACATAAGGCTTTTTGAGATTCAGAGGATTTAGAGGAGCTGCTGGATTTGACCTCAATAAAAAGCATCTTTGTCCAACTTACTCAAAAAAATAAAGATTCTCTAAACATGCCTGGAAAGCTGTTCAATATGCAATAAATCCAACATGAATCATTTGTTGAATATAATGCTCTTAACTCATTAGAAGTACTTTGAAACATTTGCCCCGTACACCCCTAAAAGTGTTATTTACTCACCTAAATACTTGACTTAAGAGCCAATTGGAATAAAGAAGATTTAGTACACACAGTAAAACATACTGTAGCAAAGATTTTTGCTACAGCTACATAAAGTCTAACTCAAACTGTCAAAATATTGTACGAAGTCAGCATCTTCATTTATTTTTTTTAAAGGACATTTTTTGTATTTTATTTCTTAAAAATGTAAAAGGAACTGTACATAATCTTTGCTACAGTCACTCAAACTAAAATGGAAAATAATTAGGGATTTCTGTACCTACTGGATTTGTAACTATAAATTAGTTTATAGTGAAAATAAGTTCGTAATTGTGTGACTATTCAGAACATTTTTAAAAGTTTTTGGGTTTGGAATTTGATCCGAGTGTGACATCTGTGCTACAATCTTGGTATCATTGTAGAAACATGATCGAGTGAGCTCTCTTAGGAGCAAACGATATCTGATGTATTTTTCTTCAGTAACCTTGGCAACAAGAATTTAGGCAGTTAGGCAGTAAACGTTTATACGCTTTGTAAGTACCTTGGAAAACTTTCGTCTTTGTAAGTACCTATGTATTTGTAAAGCGCCTGTTGTTTTCTGTTTCTGTTAAAATGTAGAGTAGTGTGCATCTTTGAGTGTGGATTTAAGAGGAGTGATGCATTTTTTTATTTCTTATTTTTTCAGTTACAAAAACATTTTGAATGTAGCAAGATGAGTGCATTAGGTAATAATGTATTTTTTTTCCTCCAGCTAATAAAAAATAAGGTTTTTGTGGATACCTTTTACTAGCTGATGACGTGTTGTGAAGACTGACCCACTGGCGACCGCAAAAAGGTGATCTCTGACGAGCAAGGGATATAAAGTACAATGTTTGAGAACATACTGAATATGACTGCATGTGACTGAATCAGACTTTCAACCATTTTTTAAAGAATCTCACTGGCCTAAAAGAAAATATATGGTAAGAACTGAAAGGTCGTGTGCAGCAGGCGGCAACCTGTTTCACCCAAATCATATAATTTGAAAGGTAATTCTACCAAATAATACTAAGGAAATTTATGTCAAAGGTAAAGGTAACATCCAAAAATATCTCATTTCAACATTTATTGTTTAATCTGTTTCAATGTCAAACGGCAGGGAAGAAAAGGGTGTTTGTCCTTGTTCCATTTCTTGTTAATGGAACAAGAAAAGATCATTCGAGCAGTGGGGTTGTTTTTGATTTTAATGTTGTTTGATCATTGTACACCTCAACAACACTTAAAAATTGTGGGGGTTGGAACTGAAAAAAAAAATATGTGAAAACAATGACATTAAAGAGGATGCTTAAATTTAACTTGTCGGGATTCGACATTATCTTCAAAACTGAAGGATGCCTCAGGTTTGACTTACACGTGAAGCGGGGCGCGTCTTTACTTGGAGACAACTCCGCCCATTCCTGACTTACAGCAGGCCGCCGTCTCTAAGCAACCAGCTGCCCAGCAGTGGGCTCTGCAGGCCGCAGGACCAACAGCTTCCCGGACAGAACCGAGAAGTCAGCTCTTCAAAGGGATTAAAGATTATGGACTGGAGCTCAAACTGAGCCAAGGCCGCCATGAATGACCGGTACCACCGGGCGGCCCGGGACGGCTACCTGGATATCCTGAAGGAAGCCACTCGGAAGGAGCTGAACGCCCCGGACGAAGATGGGATGACGCCGACCTTATGGGCCGCTTACCACGGCAACCTGGAGGCTCTCCGGCTCATCGTTGGCAGAGGGTGAGTCCGTGAAAAATGTTTACTGTTTGTACATAAATAAATCTCTATGAATTTTATAGAGTTTGTAACGTGAAATAAGAACTATATTTTTTAAAAAGCGATTTAATCAAATCAAAATCTAGTTTAAAAGTTGAATAATAATAATAATAATAATAATAATTATTATTATTATTATTATTATTGAAAAAAACAAAACTAATAAATAAAATATTTAGAATAAATGTTTCTTCCTTCCTTAGCAGTTAAATCAGTGTAGGAACATATAGAGGGTTTTACAGCCCCATTACATAGAAAGGTCAGGTGAAACAAGTGAATGCACACTGTGACAGCTTCATGTTCAGTTATGATCAATTTTAGAACAGACCAGCCTGGTCTAGCACTCTAAATCTAATCCAGAAGCCATCAGTAATAATTTCACTCAACTAGATTAAAAATGATCTAAGGGTGAAAATCCATTGTCTTTTGCTGAATGTCTATGCTGAAATGCAGGAAAGGTTTTAGGATCAACATCGGCTGAGGTTTTCAAGCTACAGTCAAAGCAGGATGCTGATGAAAGTGGCTCCTTGTTATCTGTTGAAGCAGAATGAAGCAGTCTGGGTGCCCTTTATTGTGCAGCTGACTGTGGGTTTATAGAGCATGCAGTCATGCCAAGGACAGCTGACTCATGGAAAGGTCACAGAGATTGATTGATAGACACAGACCAGCAGAAAGACATACACAAATTGTTGCAATGAATGTGTCAATAACACAGGAATTCCTGGAAGATTTGTATAGTTGCTTTTTCACTTCAGTGGCCAACATTTCAGTATAGCAAAGAATCTTCTTTATTTTTATACTGTGAGTGAGAATGTCTATTCAGCCATGTCTCCAAATTTTATTTGTTTTTGCCCAATACAATCTTCTTTAAGCCAAGAAGCAACATATTTACAAAGAATGTAGATACATATGTATTAAAAGAGAAACAATTTGGATTTATTGATGAAAAACTTTAACACTGCTAAATGTGTAGGGCCCGGGAAAAATATTTATGTGCCGTTAACATTTCCACCTTTTGTCGCCTTGCAATTAAATCTCAGTGTTTACTTTATGTTATTGGGATTTTATATTATAGACCGGAGTACCCGGAGAGAACCCATGCATACACAGGGAGAACATGCAAACTCCATGCAGAAAGACCCTGGCTGGGAAACCGTTTTGCTACAAGGCAACAGTGCTACCAACCGCGCCACTGTGCAGCCCTTCAGCTTCATCTCTTGTATTTTAATTTGCGTTTACATAGTAGCATGTGCACACTGAAAGTCATAGAATTCAAAGGGGAAGTGTCGTATTGTTTATGTCTTCAAGTTTGTAGCTCATGATGATTGTATACATGTCTTAAGTCAAAATAATTATCAGTCACCACATTGATGGATTATTTGATCATTTGGAATACCAGAAAGGTGACTTAAATTAAGAAAGAATCTAATTTTTTGCTGTTTTGAATAATCTATTTTAAGTCCAAAGCACCATCATTAACAATAATAATTGTTAATGAGCCCCAGTGTTTTCTATGACTGACCACACCAGCAGGGAAAAGCTATGTTTTGAAAATGCTGGAGCCCTGAGATGGTCTGCTTAAAGTAGCAGACCATCTGTTTCTTTAAGGGGTATTTTTCCTTTATTTTTTTTTTCCTTTATTTTCCTGTATTTCTTTTATTTTTCCTTTATTCCTTTAAGGCCTGCTTCGTTTCAACAAATCTAAGTATCAGTAATGCAGAAGCAGCACAATAATTCAGATTATGTAATGTCCTCCCTGATGTTTCCCTCATGATTGACGCATGAAAGAAAGCATATTTATCCTGGTCATGGGCACATAATCTCCAAATGACATGCAGAATTTCCTTCCTGAAACAATTCCTCTTCTTCTCGAACCAAAGTGGGTTAATGCAGTGCATTGATGAATCAATAGTTATATCGTGGCTGAAGGTCCAACAACGGTTTAATTTTATAATACAATCGGTGAATATCAAAATACATTTTGTATTGGTACATAAAAATTAAGCACAATGGTACAGCAACATATTTTCTTACCTGAGAAACTATTTGCCAACAAACAACACAGGCTCCACCAGAGTCTTCTGTCATTGTCATGGCAGGATATTAGCCAAATATCTTTTTCTGCATTGCAGGATCTTTGAGGAAATCGGGAAAGCTCACCCAGTTCTCTTGTGTTGTGAATAAACAGCTACATATATTCCGGTTAGCAAAAGTGTTTTTTGTCAAGAAAACAATCGTCCTGTGTTTACAAGTGGTCACACTCCACTGTAACATACACTGCCTGGCCAAAATAAAAGTCGCCACCTGGATTTAACTAAGCAAATTGGTACAAGCCTCCTATTGGATCTAGCAACATTGTGTGCCCAAAG
>CAEGAE010023993.1:0-32323 GCA_903067095.1 Girardinus metallicus | reverse complement strand
TGTGTGTCAGCAGTGGTCTGATCAGACACTATTTAAGTTCCCCTCATGTCTGGTTTGTTAGGTCAGTTTTGTGCTTGGGTTCTTTGTATCACTACCTGAGTTGTAGTTTGTTATGATGACCTCAGTTTTGGACCCAATTTATCATTTTTGTACTATTTTTGGACTTTTTGGAATAAATTAAGAATATTTCTTTGCAATCCATTCAGCGTCTCTCTGGCTGGTCTGTGTTAGGACCCTCACAGGTAACCTCTCCTAATGTACACCGCGTCCTGAACTGGAAATGCTCAGTTCACGTTGTGATTTGTATCCTCGTAACAGTCTCCTGGGAAGCTCCAGTTCAAAGGTCAATAGTCACTAAAGCACATGGATAACCTATGAACCCATCCTTGTGTCCGTTTTTAAAATAGCACATCATGAGGAGGGCCCGGCCCATCGCTGCGTTTTGAGGAATATTTGTCTGGAAACTGTCAAGCAGATGTGCTTAAACAGATTTGACTTAATGTCGTCTCTTTCATATTGAAAAAAAAAAAAAAAAAAAAAAAGTCCCAGAGGAATTCCCAGTCAGTTGAGAGCCTCCTTTATTCTGAAGGGACATAAAAACACAAAGCGAGTCAGAGCATCGCCTCAGAGCCGCACATTCAATTACAGAATCCCTCAGAAATCAAAGAAAAAGTACGACTCCTTTCATTTGTCGCATGAAAGTCGTTTGATGGTTGTTCTTTGTTTTGTTTTTGTTTTTTGCTCTGCCTTTACAGAATCATAAATTTGAAAACACAAAATGAAACGGGACAACAAAAAACCAAAAAACAAAAAGGAATTCCTCATGGTTCGCGTTTAGGGAAAACAAGATCCAGACTCTTTGTCTTCGTCAAGACGTCCTGTCCGCGGACGCAGGCCAGACACAACACGAGGAAGAGAAAAGAAAAGCGACGGCAGACAGACAACGAGGAACCGATTCCTGGTGGCAGAACTTCACCTTTGTGTCGATAACGCAACAGAAAAGCACTAGAGAAACAGCCAAGGCACTTTTATGCAGATTATTTTTATCGTGGACTCTCACAACCTCTTAGCTCAGCTGCCAGGACATTCTGAACTGATTTTCACTCCTAAACATATAGATTACTGGTGACCCACTCCCCACTGCCTGACCCTGAATTAGGGTTCAGCCTGGAAGCCCAACGGGGCTAATACACAACATCCGACTAGATCCAGTTCTGAAAACAAGCCCTTGTTGTTTTTTCACCTTGTTTTTACTTGTGACCTAAAAGATTTACTTGTCTTGTTAGAGAGGCTACAGAAATAGGGCATACAGAGGCAATAAGAAACAGCAGTTTTACTAAAATGTTAAATTATTTTTGTTGACTTAAAGCAGTTTTTCTGCACAGTAAGACCTGAAGCAGTAATAGAATAGAATAGAATAGAATAGAATAGAATAGAATAGAATAGACTGAAGTTTGTGTATTACATTTGACGCATCCCCATGATGCTGTGTCCGGAGAGGCTAACTTTCTGTTTTTCTATAATATATATATAAAAAAATATATATTTTTTATATTTAAGGATCAACTTACTATGTGGAAATGAAACAATAGTCCCAAGTGAATGAATAATGATTAGCTGAAGTATTCCAAAAATAGGTCACGCTGCTGAAGTCTGATGGCAAAGTGACTGAATCTTTACTAACGCAGACAGAGCACCTGATTAGCATAGCATGTGACGTCTCTGGGTTGCGGCAAAAATGTTCAATATGTCCAAAAATATTAGCGGTGGCTGTGGCTGAGATGGTTAGCGATACGTTTGAACAAAAACACAGTCCTCATCTTTTGGCCACTGTTAGAAAACAACCAACTGATCGCAAGAATATTCTTGTTTCACTTTGAGTGCGTGAGTCGCATGAATTTTTTGAAGCCACACATCGAGATTAGTCTAACTACAGAAGAGCAACGAGAAGTCATGTCCGACCACGTCCTCGCGAAACTTGTCCAAACGTGTGATTAGAAAACTTACAAAAATCAGCTAGCCTCTAAAGATACAGCTCGATACGTAGCAATAGCGACCAAACCAAACGGTTTTACTATAACGCTCACTACACAAACAGTCCTACAGCCAGAAACTAGCTTACCGTAGCTCAGCAAGTTGGATCAACTGCTTTAAAGCATAGCTGGTAAACAGAAATCTTTTCATTCAAATGTCTCACTGCTTTAGCATCTCTATTGTTGTTTTGGTTCCCAAGTGAATCGGTCCTTTGTGTCAGCTTACATGGTTGAACAATGGAAGCTGGCTTCAGTCCAACGTTCATTTGATTGTTTCCTTTCTGTTCTTTAGTTGATGTGTTTGTATCATAGTATACATGATGGTATATTAGCCACAATAGTTAGCCATGGAGTCATTCCCTATATTCTACTTACAGAGGGTGGGCCGCTGTCTATATTGGTCAATGGGTAAGAGACTGAGTATGTACACCATGGACCGATAGCTGCACTTCCAGATATACTGCAGTTATACAGTTCAGTTTCATACTTTCACTTTTCTTTTCAGTATTTAAAGCTGAGGTCAAAACTACATGCCAAGGTAACCTTATTTAGTGAGGTTGCTTTGGTATTGGTATCATAAGTCATGTAATTATACATTTGGTGTAAGAAGTGAGCCTCTCACTGCTCTTTATACTGGCACAGACTATTATTACCAAATTAGTTAGATTGCATGTTATTAATAATTTATAAATACGCTTTGAATGATGTTCTGTTAATACAAAGTGTCATTATATCTCATAATTCTTCAAACAATTTATTACCATATCAAATTCCTATTCTACTATTCAGTGTACTACTACCTATTTATATTACTCTAAATTGGATTATGGTTGTTACTGTAAAAATAGTTTATTTATCAAAAACACTCTGAAAATACATTGTTGTTATACTTCATATTGTCTTTAATTATTTTGTTTGCTTATGCTGCTGTGAAGAGCTATATTTTCTTATGAGATTTCTCAGAGTAAAAATTGCATCAGTCAAAATGCGATTTGAAGAGGCAAAAAGTACATATATAATTCATATGACCAAATATCGCAAGACCAACCAAACTATGAAAATATACAGAAAATACAGAAGTGAAGTACTTTGGCAGTTTCTACCGATGCATCCAGGTGGAATCAATGATCTTAGCAACAGCAGGTGGGAAGCCATTGGGTCTTGGAGGAGTTTTGAATCACATTAGGGTTTCCCAGTGCATTATAAGCCTGGCGGGCCACCAGGCTTTACTTGTGCCCCCACCAGGCTAAGCATTGCCTATTTATTTAAGTCTTTTTTAAAATGTTTGCGTTTTTAAAGACTTTATAGTTGGTGTTCAGGTATTAATCTTCCAGTCTTCCAATAGCACATAATCATCAAGTGATAATTTCAAATTTCCTGTCAACTTTAAACACTTTTTAACTCTAAAACACGACGGGCTGCTGGATGAATCATTGCCCTAGCACCCAACCACAGGGCTTAGCAAGTTTTCTGGGGGAAACCTTGCACATCATTGGTCTTACATTGATGTAAAAAAAAAAATCTCAAGATTTATTTGCTCTTACTCCGACATTAAGCTTCCAGCAGCAAAATGCTGAGGATTAGGTTTTAATCCTCTACTTAAAAACCAAGTTCCTTGTTGAACTAACAGGGACTTTACCTCACACCGTCACCTGACACAGGGCACAATCAAGGGCTTGATCGTTCTGGGCGGAGGACCTGTTACACACATAACCAGTCTGACCAGAACTACGCCAAGTGCTGAATTGTACAGACCAGCAAAAATACCGTATCACATAGCCTGACTTGGGGACGGTTCTCATCCAAATCCGAACAAAAGACGCTGATAATGACAACGTGTGGGAAAGCAGGTAAAAAAAGCTGCTGAACAACTTCTCGCTCCATAGGAGGGGCAGGGAGGAGGTTGGGGGTTTGAGGAAAGGTTGGGAAAAACTCGTCGGCTCGGGTCGCACCGCTCAGGTTGAATGTTTATGTTTCTGAAAAACACGCCTTTACCTTGACTCACATGTGCCAAACTGAGCAGCGGCGTTTGGAGTAGCCTGCGACTGTCGGTGGCTTTATTGAATCAGAAGTGCTGACCTCATTGAAAAAGTAGGAAAACATCCCAGATGGAGAGTCAACACGAAAAAGCAGCACTGCCTGTGCAGTTTGTCCCTCTGACAGACAGAGTAACAGAGAGAACGAGAGAGAAAGAAAGAAAGGCAGCACATGTTGCTCCTACTAAGAACAAATTCAATACAGTCACCTACACAAAGGAGACTGGCCCGGGCCTTTTGTTCTGTATCGTTCGCTCACATCTTCCTGTCACCGGCTTTTCCTCATACCAGACCTGTAGATATCACAACACAGCCAAAGGAAGACAACCCCTCTCACCGCATCAGACTAAATCACCTGCTTTGAGAGACTTGCAAAAAGTCTTATTCAGCAGGGCTTCTGGATCTTTTATTCTGACTTGTTTTCACGGATGAACACAAAGAAGAGCAAAACGTGGATTTCGGTTGTACAAAAATGAATCCCCTCGGTTGTTTTTACAGCTAAAACACTAATTTCTCCGCCACCTTTCCACTTCCGCAGAACAAAGTAGCCCAGGCTCAGTCAGGAGGGATGGAAAGCATCTAAAAACGTCAATTGTTCAGATTCTCCATTAGATTTAGGTCGTTCAAGCCCATAAATATTCCTTGAATTAGATACTGTAGCATCTCTATAGCATCTGTTTGGGGTTGTGGTCCTGGTCTTGAATTAATCATTTCAATCTCAAGCCTTTTAAGGCCTTCAACAAGTTTTATTCCTTAAGTTACTTGCATTTGGTTCCAGGATATCCATATCTCAAGGGAGATGGCGTGCAGCGTTGGGTTTCTATCACACCTTTTGGACGCAAACCAAGATGTTGGAGCCACACAATATTATTCAAATTGCAATAACTACTGTAATATCAATGGGTTTAACATGGAATCACAATTTTTGGATGCAACATTTGGTTGGATATTGTGTTTCAAGTGCCATGCGTTCACATTCTGGACGCCAAGACTAAATCTGGCCAACTGGATGAGCTCCAGCTGCCCTTGGTATCCAGACCTGATGTAGATTTTTGGTAAACAAGATGCTAATGCTTATAATGAGGGTTATCGGCATTGTGATAATTGGAAATAAAAGAGAAAATCATCAACGTCGCAAGTTTGTTTCTTGGACTTGTGCAGCTCCAGTCCCATCTGACAGACACCGGAGCTTATTTAGAGGTATTGCAGTAAAAAGGGGGCCGAATGCTGAAATCTGGTGACAAAATCCTTAAAAAAGTTTAAGGGAAATGAATACTTTCGCAAGCTAGAGCGTGTGTTGGTGTTTTCATGAGCCAGGGGTGACAAAAGACCCATACAGGATGTCACATGCCTGCCTATCCCATTGTGTGATTTGGCCAGGAAACAGGATATTCACTCAGAGAAGAGTAGAGCAGACACAGCTGACCGTGTAGTCAGCTTTTCCTCATGAAGAGGCCAGGACAGACGGCCTGCAGCAACTTTTGCTTTGGAGTTTCGATGCTCTTTCTTAAATTTTCCAAAATAAATATGAGCAAACCAACGATCTGCACGGCTCCGGTGTTGACATGTCAACACTTGATCCAGCTGACATTCAGCCAGCAGGAGTCAGCTGACCTGTAACCCATGTACACAGTCTCTGTGTCTCCGGATTCATATGAAAACTGTGTCAGGAAACTAAATACACA
The DNA here is from genome assembly GCA_903067095.1 of Girardinus metallicus. Classification (NCBI taxonomy): domain Eukaryota; kingdom Metazoa; phylum Chordata; class Actinopteri; order Cyprinodontiformes; family Poeciliidae; genus Girardinus; species Girardinus metallicus. The sequence continues at coordinate 26,569 of CAEGAE010023993.1, read as the reverse complement.
TTGCATTCAGTAGGAAAGTGAACATGAATGAATGTGCATCACCCAGAAGGAGCTCATCCGTTGTGAGCAAAGTGTTCAGAAAAGCGTCAAGCATCACAAAAATAATAGTAACAATAATGGAACAAAAACGTTTTCCCCTCCGTGTCAACAGGTGATCACATCCCCACGCGTTGTTTTGGAACTGGCTAGTGAATAATCGGAATCGTTTCTTACCTTGTCTCTTTTGTTGTGATCTGATCGCTCACACTTTTATTGTCTGGCCGTGGAGCGCCTCAGCCGGCGCCGGTCAGTCACTCAGAACCCTGCTCTCTCTCTCACACACACGCACCAAAAAAAAAAAAAAAAAAAAAAAATCCCCCCAAAAAGCTTCCAGAAAGTGTTTGGCTTGCACGAGGAGTCACTTAATCGGCGTTAAACTCGTCCACAAAGTCCGAGAGAGGAATCTGTTGCCTGTTCGGCATAATAAGCTCCGCGGAGGGCCATCCACTCTGCGCTCCTCTCCTCTCCGCCTGCCCCGCCTCCGCGCTGCCTTCCTCGGATGGGACAGTTGAATGTCCCTCTGCCGCTGCATTAACGAGGCGCTGCTGGCCAATAGAAAAGCGCTCTCTGCTGCCCAAACCCTCCACTGGTTGATTGGAGGGGAGGAAAAAAAAAATCAAGAACAAAGCACGGCGGCATAAATCAACCAGCTCTGATAACAGAAAGCTTTGACTATCAACTCTGACTATTAGGGACAGGTTAAGAATAATGAAAATAACAATAATAAAAAAAAGAGAATAATGTCATAATAGTACGAGAGAAAAAAAAGAAAAGTCATATTACCAGAATAAAGTTTTATTAATACGAGAATAAATCATAAAAGGAGAATGAAGTAGAGATTTTATAATTCCTACACGAAATATAATTTAAAAATTTTTTTATGAGGAATTGAGCATCTTGTGGAGTAACACTAAGAGGAGTGCAACGATAACAGGAGGGCTGCAGATTTCATGATGTTAATAATAATGTTTATTTTTTAAATGTTTTTAGTGTTTTATGTATATCTAAGAGTGTTTTGGGGGAGAAAATGATAATTTCCTTGAGGGAAAATTACACAAGGATTCAAAAAAGTATCTATCTATCTATCTATCTATCTATCTATCTATCTATCTATCTATCTATCTATCTATCTATCTATCTATCTATCTATCGGACATCTCGTTCTCTTAGGTTGAGGTTTTCCTCTCCACTGTCGCTACATGCATGCTCAGAATGAAGGATTGCTATAAAGTCTAGTTCAATGCAGTCTGATGGGCTCTTTTTGAACTACTTTGAATCTGCACTTGACTTTATTATTTGATTAATAAGATCAATTGGAATAAATTTATGATTTGTTTGAAATGACTATTTGCAAAATTAAGTGCTGTAATAGAAACAAACGGAAGTGAATTGAGCAACTTTTTAACAAACACAAATCAGTTCATGAGTTCTGAAAATTTAGCTGTCAGTTTAGTGGGTACAGGCTTTTTCTCTCTCTCTTTTGATGTCATTTGATAAATTGGAACGTCTTAAAAACTTTTTATATTGTCTTACTAAAATAATCTTGGTCACCTAAAATATAAATCCTTAAAGAGAAAGGTATTTGGGAATTTGCCTGTAGAATATGCCATTTAGTTTGCTTGAGACAAAACAAACCAGCTGCATTATTTAAAACAGAAATTATGTAAAGTTCATTATATTTTCTTATTCCCTATCTAGTTCCGTTTTTAAAATCAGAAACAATCTCATGCACTCACCCTAGCAGCTGGCGTCCGACCGACGCAGGGGTTCTGAACGATGCTGCTCATGATGTCGACCGGTGGTGGTGGGCAGTAGAGTGTTTCTCTCCTAGCCTGACGCCAAGAGGAGCAGCTAGCTTCTGAACTGCACCAAAGTCATTTTTGAGAGGAAGTTTATAGAGCTTTCTATTCCTTCCTTCTTGGTCACATGGCAACAAGAAAGTCCCATGAGCAACTTTGTCTGCATGGCAGAGCAAAACATAATATTCCATATGAATAATATATTAGCACTAAAACTGGCATCTGCACTAAAAGCCTGTCTGTCTGACAGCCACAAGCATATTCAGATGTAGCATTATGCTTGTGATGTTTTAGGAACTTCTGTATTTATTAAAAGAAACCCTATTTGTAGACAGGGTTTTAGTCCTTATGTTAGTTCTGTTAATGTTCTGGGGATGGAAATGAAGCTTCATCCCAAGAGTTGGAACGAAGGTTACAATCCTTGTTATATAACCACAGTTATATAACATGAACATTGTTAGATAAGTCAAAACATTCCCATTGGTGTGGTACACTCTACTTTATTATTGATAAAAACTGTAGTCTGGATATTTTTAGCGAGTAGAATTGGTTTAGTATTAAAATGTAACTTCTAATAATAGGTTTATTAATGCAGCTTAGTGTGGTGGTTAATATATTTACACTACATTCAATTCGTAAAAAATGACAACACATAAATATACATGTAAAACATTAGCCCTACCAAAACGAAGCAGGTCTATGCTGTTACAAGTGCTGCTCCTGAATGTTATGAAGGAAAAATAAACAAAAACATGATTTTTCAAACTGAAAAACCAAATTTGAAGTTAGTGGCCAGAAAGGTCAGGCTTTGTATTATTATTTTTTCAACCAAGCAATTGTTGTAATAATTGCTTGATGATGAAAATGATGAAGTTTCAATTCAGGATTTTACCTAAATTCAAAGATGTTAGAAGAAAAAAAAGTTTTGGTATTGTTACTATGTGGGCCACAGAGGGGATAAAGCAGTTTTTTTTTTGTTTTTCCAAAACTTTGTTATGACTCTTTTATAACTTTTAGACATCCACCGGTCCGTTATCGTCACACGCTTATCACCAGTAGGGTCTCGAGGCTATCTTGGGTGAGAGGCGGGGTCACCCTGGACAGATCGCCAGTCCATCGCAGAGACAGACAGGACAAACAATTATACACACACACCAATGAGAATTTAGAACGACAAAACAGACTGACAGTTCTGAGGCTTCTCCTGCTATTGCGAGAACAATTAAGAAAAATAAATATAAACAGCTTTTGTAACTTCAACATCAGACCTACGTTTTTATTCACAAACAAGTGTATGTTGGGAAAAAAATATTGTTGCCCATAATCTGATAGTTAGAGGGTGCAGATCCGCCCCCCCTCCTCCTCACCATGGACCCGATGTCAGAACAACATGGAGGCAGAGAAACTGAGAATCCTCATTATTAGACCGAGGGCAGCCAAACTTATTTATTTTACTAAATTATCATATTTAGCTAAATATTATTGTTGAGGGGCACAAACAAGCTTCTTGACACACAGATTAAAAATAAATGAATAAAAACTCAAAAGGGGCACTAGGGAAATCAAAGACTAAAGGGGCAGGGGCTCAAGGCCCCCTTTGCCCACCCCTTCTGCATCATATTTTGATTTGGTGTAGTACACCAAGACAAGGTTTTTGACCCACTTGCAAAGTACAACGTGTAGGGAAAAAAAACTACATTACCTGTAATACACTAATCCCCACAATGGACCATAGAGGTGGCAGCCTCATGTTGTGGGAATGCTTTTTATCATAAACCAAACACAAGGGAAGAACAATGACTGAATGCTAACCCTGAGAAAAATACAAAAGTGGAAGAAAACACAATATCGAAAACCAAAGTGTGTGACACAACTCAGAGTAATTCTTTAGTTTGAACATTTAAAAAAAAAAAAAAAAAAAACTTGCATCATTTTCTAGGGAGACTGCAATCAGCCTTACAGAAAGGGTGAGGAGCTGCAGTCATCTATTCTAGAGTGAACTTTGAGTAAAACTGTTGCAGCTCTGCATTGACAGGAGCCAGTAGAAATGGTAAAGGCATCCGATCAGGTGGCTCCCTGACGTCTCCAGGCGCATTTCACAAAGGGCCGTAATTCATTTCAGACTTTTCATCCTAACAGAATAACAACAAAGTGTATAAAATTTGAAGCTCCTTAATTTGACAGTGAACGTTCAGTGTGAGACTAAAACGTCAAAGATCTTCATGCTTCGCCCATTCTTGTGTGTGTTACCGTCCCTCAGCAGGCTGCCGTGATTCATACGTTTTTGCCAATGTGCAGTAATTATTCATGACAAGTAACACCTACTGCGTGTGGGTGGGAGAAAAGCGAGTCATGTTGACATGTCTCAGCAGGCAAAGCGGCAGATTGTATCTCACAGGAGATCGTATGAGTTCAGGCGTTTAGTTTAGTTTTATCTTTTCTGATATCATCTTCGTTTACTAGAATAAATGCCTGTTAGATATTCAGCTGTGCTACCTATAAACAGTAAAAGAGTTCAGTTTACAAAAGGAACCGATAAAACACGAATCCATTCAGAAAGTCGATGTTAAAATCCAACAGGAACTTGAGTGACCTTCCTTTCAAATGAAAGTTTTGTTTTATTTTGGAGAGGGAAATTTGTATTTTTGTTGTATAGTTATTATTTTTTTTATCCTATTTTGATATTAGTCCGGTGAAAATAAAAGTGTATGTAAACAAATAAAATAAAAGTATTACTTTGTAGATGTTTAAAGTGTCAGTTTTTACAGGAGGTTGGGTTTAATCCTATTTCCAGAGGATTGTGTTTCACAAAATTAAGATTCTCTAATTTAAGACAAAGAACGAAGCTGTTCAAAGCTATTTATCTTAGATAGATAAGTAGGTGAGTAGCTTCCTCTGCTTTTCTTGTTGCTTTTTGTCTGGTAACAAACTGTTCCTTTGATTCAGCGTGTTGAATCAGCTGAACGTTTAAAAGTAGACATTTTGAAAAAGACATTAATGTGCACAGATAGATCTTCATAGGTTGAAGGTGACTTATAATGATGCATTAAGACTTTTGTTAAAAAAGCCCAGATGGACCAGCGCCAGCGAACTGTTTGTATCTGCTCACATCAGCACTTTCATGGCAGTTTTAAGAAAGTTTATGTATAAATTTGTTGGTCATTTAAACGAGTCTAAGAATAGAATTACTACGACTAGAACTACTAAAATCTGTCTGTCTGTCTGTCTGTCTGTCTATCTATCTATAAATTGCTAGTTTTAAACTAATTATATTTTAAGTTATTTTAAATAAATAAAGTGATAAAAAGACACTCCAGAATCCCCCTGGCTCTTAGTTGGTTCTGGCGCCGGCTAACTGCACAGACTAAGTTTTTGATTTCTCGTGATCTGAGGTTGTGAATCTCAGTGCAAAGTCTGAAAAAATAAGTCATCATCTGAGTTGATGTAAAGTATGGGGTTTCTGACCATCCTCAAACTGAAAATCCAAAATGGCTGTCCAATATGGCTTGTCCATCCACCTAACGTCTGCAGAGTCATCTGAGTATGCCATCAGGAGCCAACAAGAGCCATCAGGAGCCATCAGGAGCCATCAGGAGCCAACAGCAGTGACTTATGCTTGAAGACTCGGGTGTAAAGAGGAAAAAAAAGAAACAGTGAGAGTACAGTCCCCCTTGGCGCTAATGTACTGCTGACCACCTGATCTGATTAGACACACAATCATTCAGTCTCACAAACTGCGGTTTGTTTGTTAAATAGTTGTAGATCCCAGCCGGTTGTTGAGGCGTTCGCCTGAGTTTTCTGGACTTTCTGACAAATAACAGCATGTGCAGCAGCCAGCAGGAAAACTGAATCTGAACTTGGGGTCAACTTAGATTGTCCAAGCTGGAATTCGGTCTTTATGTACTGTTCTATTTGATTCTTCCAACTTGGAAACGTCGACTTCAAGATGATTTTGGCTAACAGAGTCCAGATTTTATTTAGAAAGACCAAAAAACTTCAGTTAAATTCCTAAAGTGGATGTTACGAGAGACGGATAGTCATCAACTAATTTTAGCATCTGGGTGATATTCTGGAAAACAAAACGAGTCCGTTTTTACATCTACAGCAACAATTTGGCAGTTTTATTTTGAAACACCACAACCGGAACAAGGTAAGGACATCTCTAACTTGTTGGTGTTTTCGCTTTCCTCCCCTGAGCGAGTGACAGGCGAAACAGGAGGAGGAGGAGGCAGGGAGCAGAAGTTTTCCTTAGCTTCGCCTGCTCTTTCTCATCATGGAGGCTCGGGGACATTTCTCCCGTGAGGAAATCAACAGCACGGTGTGGGAAGTCCCGGAGAAATACACGCGGCTGAAGCAGATCGGAACTGGGGCGTACGGTGCAGTGTGGTGAGTGGCTTGTGGGGGTGTGCGTGTGTGTGTGTGTGTGTGTGGAGCTGTGGACTCGGTGTTTACACGATGTTCAGTTTCTGACGATGCCTACAGCAGCTGCAAGCAGCGTGTGGCGGGCCTGTGGTGATATCCTGTACAACACTGTCTGCCTGCCCTGACGACACAGCCTAAACTTACGTAGGCAAGACAGAAGCTTCTACCGCTTCCTATCAAAAAGAAAGAAAAAAAAATCACTTTCGGACATAGACACCTGCCTTTCAGGTCAAAATGTGTTTTAATGCACAGCGGTGAAGGACGTACGGATAATATATGGATGAAAAGATGACCTCCACTAATGTGCAGGTATCTTATGTTGCTGCATTATAAAACCATTAAGTCATGCAGATGAGAAAAGGATGTCGAGGCAAATATGGTGACTGCACTGGATTCATGGAGCACTCCTCATGCATACTATTGATTTTTAACGCTAATGTACTTTATTGCTTTGTTTTTATATTCTAAAAGGTTTGAAAGCTTTGACAATATATTGGATTATACTATGTGATATGCAGGCAGGAGTCAGTATGACGACCATGAATAAAGATTTTGCTGTTTGTAATGTTTATTATTGTATGTAATATAACTTAAAACAAAAATCCAAAACAGAAAACATAATATGCAAAAGAGCAATAATTATTCCTGCTGCTGTTAAAATGACGCAACCTACAGGTTATTACACTTATATTAATGTTATCAGCAATCTTTATTTGACCTGAGCAAACTTACCAAGTTTAGTAGCAATTTTAAAGCTTTTATTGTGCAAAATAGTGTAATTTTTGCCAATTGAACCATCATTATTAATTAACCTGTTTTGTTTTTTTCTGTTTCTTTATTTAATAATGAGGGTCCATCTGAAAACATGGTATGAGTTTATGGAGTTCATAAGTTTCTTCCTACTCCTTTTCAAGCATGTTAAGATTATTGTGGTACAAAAAAATACGTGTCTTTTGCATTGCTTGTTCATGTCTTTTATTTTATACTGCTATCATGTTCGAAATAAATAAAATAAATTCAATTAAAAGTAAATAACTTATAAAGTAACACAGGTATTCAAGTATTTGGTGTCAGCCAGAAATGCTTTTAGGGTTCTGGAACCAGCCATCCACTTTCTTTGAAGCAGTTGATTGCTTTGTAATTTTTGGAAAGATTTCAATGTTAAAAGTTGTCATGGAACTAACAGTTGGTGTCATAATATTTAGGTAATATAAGTGAATGCATGCAAAATGTGCCTCATTGTGCCATACAGGACCCCATGCATCAGAAATATTTGCTCGCCACTTTATTTATTAATGTATAAAACCAAGGCAAGTTTCAGAAACAAGGCAAATCAGAGATGAAAACATAAAACAACAAACATTAGATTCACTCAGTTGTCATTGTTAAAATAATCATCATAAGATATTGGAATGAAGACTAAAATGAAACCACATTCCAGCTATGGTTAATCAGTAGTTTATCTAAATTAGATCCACTTCAAAAAAATATGTTGACTTTCTTTCAGAAAAAAACAAAATGTGTTTGAAGTTATGTCTTTTTCCAATTTGCTTCCTCAAAAAACACATATAGTGCAGTGTTTTTAGTCAGCTGTGTGTCAAATTACAGCCAAATAGTTTATATTTAGGTTGTGATTCTTCAGCTGCTCTGTCCACCGAGGAGCTTTACAGCTGAAAAAACAATGCATCAGCCTGCTAAGCAGAACAAAGTGGAAGTTAAAAAGGGCTGAATTTTAATACAAACGACATGTCATGAACTCTGCCACCTTTACCTCTAATTTTCCCAAACAGTACATCTTGTATAAACTCTCATTATGGAAACAGTAAAGCAAAGAGATCGTAGAGATGGTACACTTCATTAAATGAGCAGTTTAAGGTACTGTACTTCCTGCAGACGTACGGTGACATGCATTAGCTGCTGCGTATGTGCTGCAAGCGACTATAAAATCCTGTACCGGTGCGTCAGGGCTGCAAACAGCACTAAGCACGAGTGATTTGTGTGGTGTGTGTTAGTGCATGCAGCTCCAAATAGTCTAACAAGCCTCTCCTCCCACATATTGGTGCCCTGCAGATCACTGCCAGCGCGCACGTCAAAAGTTGCCAAACTTTTCCACGCTGAGCCTAAAAAAAGAAAGAAAAAGAAAAAACAGCAAACCACTAGTCAGTCTTTGTACCTAGATGCTAATACTGTCGAAGGGCAAAACCTGAGGGCTACTCATCCTTTCATTTCCCCTCTGCTCTGGCTTCCCACGGGTGCCTCCATAGTGAAACCCGCGCAGGCTTCGCACCGAGCTAATGACACGTTGTTGCTGATGCGTTTCATCTTCTTCCTCCCACAGCTCGGCAATAAACGACAAGAGTAAAGAGAAAGTGGCCATAAAGAAGCTCCACAGGCCCTTTCAGTCGGAGATCTTTGCTAAGAGGGCGTACAGGGAGCTCCGGCTGCTCAAACACATGAAGCATGAGAATGTGAGGAGATGATATTACAACAGACTACAGATGTGGTTTTTGTGTGTGTGTGTGTGTGTGCGTGTGTGTGGGTGTGTGTAGTTTCTCAAAATGAAAGTCTTCCAGTAAATAAATCACTTGCTTCATCCAGCTCTCCTTTCATGCAGGTGATAGGACTCCAGGATGTGTTTACACCTGCCTGCAGCTTGGATGATTTCCAGGACTTGTGAGTACTTTTTACCGCACGGACATATGAGGAGCTTAGAGCACACCCGAGGCTCTGGGAACAGGCAGCTGTTGTCGGTTATGAGAAGTAGGCAGCAGCATTTCTCTTTGTCCCAGAAATTATTGCGATAAACTGTAGTATTGTTTGGAGAGCATTTTCAAGTACCGTATTTTCCAGACGATAGAGCGCACCTCTCTATAAGCCACACCCAGAAAGTTTAAAAACAAATAAATAAAATAAAATAACTGGAAACGTACATATATAAGCCGCACCGGGCTATAAGCCGCTGGTATCTCCGCCGATCTCAGTTTTCCACAAGGACGCAGCAGAGGGAGCGTCCTTAATAAATCTGCTATTAAGGACGCAGCCCTGCGTCTCCAACGCCGAACCATGGATTCGTTCACGCCGAGTTTACGTGCAGCGGCTCTATTTCCCTCCTGTACTGCCAGATCGACAGCCTTCAACTTAAAAGCTGCATCATATGAACTTCTTCGTGTTTCCATGATGAGGGGGTTTGAGTTTGAAAACATTTATCCGTCGTGCCTGCTGCTAGCATGAGCTTGTTCTAAATAAAAATTAGCACTTTCCTCTATGATTTCCAATTTTGACTTCTGATGATTCACTTCCTGCTAAAGAGCCCCCTGGTGGTTGAAGAAAAATCCACAGATTGAGCCATGCGACCGGGCTATAAGCCGCATGGTTAAAAGTGTGGGAAAAAAGTAGCGGCTTATAGTTCGAAAAGTACGGTAATGTAACTGTAACGCCATAATGATGCAAAAACGCATTCTCAAAGATCAATAAATTTTAAAGCTTAAAATGAACATTTAACACTGGAACTGGAAGATGTCTTAAATATCCAAAATACATGAACAAAACAACAAATAAAATTAATTTTGAAGTCTCTGTAAACAAAATTGTCCTTCAAAAAATGGGCTAGTTGACGATCAATCAAGCAAATGGAAATTGCTGAGCTTGCTTAAATTTATTATGCAATTAATGAATTTATTGCTTGTTGTGACAGGCCTTGGCAGGACTATACCAAATTACTTTCATTGACTTGCTGCAACATATTTCTGTAGTAATTGAAATATGTTGCAAGCTGGAGTAGCTTGTAAAATGTACTTTGGGTCTTTCTCTCCAGGGAAGGCATGCTCATGTGGATGAAAGTGAGTTCTTAAAATGAGTCCTTCAACGTAAATTTAACTTTCGCTAAAACAATTCACTGCTTAGAGCACAGCACACAACAAAGGAACGAGACAAATAAAAAAGGGTTAATTTTAACTTCTGCATTTTTGATTCAGCGTCCCATACTCTGATGCAAATGAAAATAGCCTAGCAACCAAAAATATTCAGAGATCAACTAAGTAATAAACCTTTTTGTAAAGTTTAGATTTATTGCCTAGTCTGAACTCAACGGGCCAGAATTATTTGCCTGATTGTTGGGTCAGGCTTGGACTTCTGTGACGAGTTTCTTAAGCCTACAATACATTCAGCACAGAGAAAACCAAACGAGAATACACAATATAAAGTCGTGATAATCTACTTATTATAGTGTAACTAGAGGAGTACATAGTTTGATCTGTTAAGAAAATAAAGTAAGTAGAGTGCAGAAGTTAATCAGACTCTAACAAGCACAGCATGTACACAGAGTTCCACCCTACTGCGCTCTTATCAATCACACATCCCCGACTGTTTGACCTTGACTCACCTCATGGTTACAACAAGCGACTAGATGGAGCTTGAAGATGCTAAACAAAAGCCAAAAACAGGAGAAGTTACACTGCTTACGAAAACAGTAAAATCTTAATTAAAATAACACGTCGAGCCTATAATTAAAGTTAATTAGTTGGGTGGAATTTGGTTCGGACATAATGGGCTCAGGCCTGGTTAGGTTGGATTTTTTTAAGCCTGATCAAAACTCTACTTGTGTGCTATTTATTCCCAATATAAATCTAGCTGCTCTGAAGTCCTCAGCTGTTTGTTATGCTTTGTCTCCATTGAGCGGTACTGCGTGGGTCGGTGCGCTGTTTTATGTATTAGGGAGAGCGTTTCCACTGCCAATTGGACTCTCAGTAGGCAGATGGGGTTAAACCCAAACGCCCAACATGGCATATTAGTGCGAGGACAAACACATGACGCATGAATAAGCCTGGCGTGTCTCAAAAAGTGGCATCTTTCTATCTCCCATCACTGTTATCTGATGGCCGTAGCTCCACCTTAACAGTACCAGTATGGACCTACGACTGAAAGGGGTCCAGGAATGCTGCGGTTGTTTGCTTTTACAATGGAAACAGACTAATGGGTGTACCACACTGACATGCGCCGTACCACTCAGTGGAAATGAGGCATTTGAAAACCGAGGTGGTCCATGATAGCTTTGGAAGAACTGTAGAGATCCACCGCTCAGGTGGAAGTATCTGTCAAAGGCTACTACGGTATTATGACTAATAGTGTGGAGAATTATCCAAGAGGTAAAAGGAAAACACAGGATTATTTATTCCCAACAATAGCCAACTATTTGTTGTGCAATTGAAAAATATGACCTATATGGAAAAGTGGCAGGATGGTCAGATAAGACAAAAACAGAACTTATTGTTAATGCGAAGCACTAACAATAAGACTGAAAAGCTGCTGAGACTTAATTGTAGAATAGATGGAGCTAAATCAAGGCTAGCTTGGGAAGAAAACCCACTAACAGCCACAAAGGGCTTAAGGCGGTTCACCTTGTAGTTCAACAACAACAATCCTAAACATACAGCCGCAGCTACAGTGGAGTGGTTTAAGCACAGTCAAAGCTGAGACCTAAACCCAACTTAGAGGATAAAGCAAAACTTGTTGCCACAGATGTTCTCTGGCAAATTTTAGAGACCTTGAACCTTTTTGCAAATAGGAATTGGCAAACACTTCAGGTGTGCAAAGCAACTGTAACTGCAGCAAAGTTGCCTTTACAAAGCAAAGGGGAACTGAAAACAGACACCTTTACTGAACAGCTGTATTCACACAACAGTTGTAGTTATACAAAGGTAGACATTAATGACAAAGTTCAATCCTTATAAATGGGACTGAATAGAAAAGCATGCCACACTGCTATAAGTTGTTTTTCAGGGGTATCTTCCAATGGAGGTTGAATCTCATTTATTCAGATCTACATCAATGTACACAAGCCTCCTCTAAGCGAAAGCATAGCACTACAGCTTTAGCAGGGTGGGGAATTTAGCAGCGCATTGACACCTTCCCACCTCGCTACATCCTTCCCCTTTTACATCTGCCCATCTTTTCCCCAGCTACCTGGTGATGCCTTACATGTACACTGACCTGTCAAAGGTGAGGGGTCAGCTCTCTGAAGACAAAGTTCAGTTCCTCGTTTACCAGATGCTCTGTGGACTGAGGGTGAGGCTTTTCCCAAAATGTTAAGGATGTGAATTTTATTAATTTAAAAAAAAACACACGTAAAAACAGCTTGACGTTTAGATACACAAATAATTTTTTTTTTACTGTGGTTCTGCTTCTCCTTCTGCAGTACATTCACAAGGCAGGAATCATCCACAGGGTAAGCAGTCGACACAACTTTCATTGAGTATTACAAAGAAATTTGAACTCTGCACGTTTAAAAAAAAATAATAATAATAATTCCACAGATTTATTTCTACCTACACTTTGCTGTTTTTTTATTTTAATAAATAATAAATAATGAGTCAGCAAAAAATCTGCCCCAACTGGTAAGATGATGTTCGACCGCATGTCTAGAGATGTTAGGCCACACCCAGGGTCTGTGCTTCCTGTATGTGGAGGAAGAGCAGGTTAATCTTATGTTGTTCTTTACTGCTTCAGTCAGTTCATTATCTTCTCCATCCAAAAGCACTGAAGGGCACCCAAAGCGCTCATGGCTCTGAGGATCACAGAGGGATGTTTAAGAAGGCATCAGGGAGAAACCACAAGACTGTCCCTAATGGAGGCTGGTTATCGCAATAAGAGTCTATCAATTAATTCATCTGTAGAAAACTATCTGGGTTTCAAGAGGCAGAAGTAAAGTCATTAATTCTGCTTCCGAAGCCACTCAAACCTCATTTCAGGTGGATATTTATGCCACATGTTTTTAAAATGTTTCCCAACCGATAGACACCCTGCTGGTTTGTAGAGTGATTTCACAGTTACAGAGTTTGCCTTGAGATTTATCAGTTTCATCATTGTCTGTATTTTAGAGAAGTGTGTTCTCATCTTTCGTCATATTTCGATTCCCACGACATGTTTTACATAAAGTGAAAGTGTTTGTGGTTTTTTTGTTGCTAACAGAATTAACTTTTAGCATTTTAAACAAACCCAAAACCAGCAGGTGGTTGTTCACAAAACTCCCTGCAGATCTGCAGTTTCGGAGCAGGGATGATTTCCAATAGCAGTCAGTCTCACACCAAATCTAAAGAAGCCTCTGACTGAAGACATTAGAGTTGAGAATGTGATTCTTGATGGATGGATGGAAGAGCCATCCTTATTCTCTGCTTGTTAGTCCTGATCTGCCTTCATTGTGCATTTCTTTCAACTCCCATGGGATTTGGGAATGTAGATCTATTGTTATTAGAGTGTTGGGGATGCCCATCAACTCCAGGTTGTAAAAAATGATAATAATAATAAAATTTGAACAGCTTGTTGCTATTTTTATGGATCATAAAAGAAATTCAAAAGTTAAAAAAAAAGTTCCAGCTGCACGGCCTTCAAAACCACAAGGAATAATTGTCCAAACATTCAATGTCTCAACCAAAAGAAATGATTAACACAACAAATCAGAACTAACGTAGCAGAGCTACACCAACATGCCTTGAGCAGCGCAGCTCTAGAAACTGAATACGAACTTGAAATGGAGTGGAATTTGAAAACTGAAAGACAGGAACATACTGGACACGGAACGCAAGCAGAAAGTTCTTGCAGTGGCCCGAAATGAGCGGCTTGTGCTACATGAGGACAGCTGTGGTCTTTCATCTCTTCCATCTCAGTGTAGTTTTTTTTTTTTGCTGTGTTCATGCACCTAACGGATCGTGTCTGGTTGGTGTCGTGGGGATTTGTTTGGTTTCTCTGTGTTTTAAGTGCAGAAACCGGTGCGACCCTGCTATTCCTCTGCTAAGACCCAAAGCTGTTCAGGTGTTACCAACACCCGGTGACAGCTTACCACATTATGTTGCAGTGTTAAAATGCTTTGTAGTATTTCGTGTTTTGGCTTGCGGTTGAGGCTTGTGTTAAAGGAGAAAAACACTCGTTACATGACGCGTTGAAACAAACAGCTGAGTCACGTTAGCCCCGCGGGAACTGAGACGTTAAAGCTCCTTCTGCTGAGTCAGGGAGTCCAATCACTGCAATTTCTTGTTAATTACTGTGTGACCCACTTAGCCATCACTCATCTGATTTCATTTTGCAGGATCTTAAGCCTGGAAACCTGGCTGTTAATCAAGACTGCGAACTGAAGGTACAAAGTTTATAATATGAATCTTTCAAAAGTTTTCATTCAAGTCCTGAAGTCCTTTAGATTTAGGATTTAATGTTACAGATCAACACAAAGTAGCACAAGTGGAAGGAGAGGGATATATATTGTTTTCAACATTTTTGCAAATAAGAATCTGTAAACTGGGTTATGTTTGTATTCAGACCCTAATCTGATATTATGGGTATTGTTTATCATTTGTTGTGAAAAATTTCTTTTCGCCGCAAGAATTTGGATTTATCATTATCACGACAGATTTCAGTTATTGATCTGAACTTACATAAAACTGACAGTGTGATCGGAGCATTATTTTTGCTAGTGTCTCCACTTTTTCTTCCACGAGAGCATCAATAAATATCAGTAAATTTGAAAATATGGTTGAATGGAGTCACTTTGTGAAGTTTAGTGATATAAGTCAGACTTTTGTAAGCGAGCGGCGTCCTGAAGAAGCCTATTTCAGATGAGAAAGTGTTTCAAGAACAACATTTGTGTTTGTGACACTATGAATGTCGTGCCATGTAGTTACCGTACTGCAAAACTATTTATTGCCTAAAAAACAAATAATAAATATTTTTTTAAATCCTAATCTTTATCGTTATCACAACAGTTCCTCAAAATATTGCGATAAAATTCTTTGTCCGTAACCCAGCGGATCAATATGATCAATCGTTCCCTCTGAAACCTTCCATTGGCGATGTTCTCCATCAGAGCCAAAGCGCTCCACATTTACACGGCTCACCTTTATGCAGCTACTTCTATACGTGTGATTGTCTACACACCTTGATCACCTCAAACATAATAAACATAATGGATCAGCTGTTAATCTGCTGATCCAACCCTGTTTTCTTTTTTTAGTGAGAATGAAATTACCCCACAGATGCATTTCATGCGCTTCAGCGCACAGAACAATTACATCTTTATGAGACAAAAACTGAGGAAATGTATTATTTGCATTCGAGTGAAGTTTTCACATATTTTGATTTGTGTATAATCGAAAGCTTTCCCTCTGACGTAAGCCTACAATTGAATTGTCCGTTCGTGTGGTAACAGCAGGTGGTATCCATGGTGGAAAAGAAGTTAATGTCCAGATCCAAATCACTGCCAAAATCCATAGAACTAAATTCTTGGTAGTCAAAGGGTGACAATTCTAATTGACTGTGTTCATAAGTTTAGTATGAAATTGTTTTTGCGACTTGGTTCAGTTCTGTCAGTTACATACATGGCATTGTTTTCCCGTGTGCCTCTGTTACCTCCTTTGTTGCGTCATTCACACACATTTGTCCAATTCCTCCATGGATTTGATTGTCTACACTTTTGATTCTTTTATAAATATTTTGTTATCCATGCGCTCTGAATTTTCTTTTGCTTTCTCAACTGTCTAGCTCTTCTGGCAATATCTGCATTATTCTTGGCGAGATGCTCATTCAGGAAGACATTTGAGCCTTTCAGTTTCCATCCTTGTTTCAGCAGCATATTCTTATGTTTGCGGTTCACAAGCCGCAGAATGGTGGCTTGTTTATCTCCAGGATTCCTAATTTTCAAGAGATTGCAAGCTTCAAACTGCTTAGCTTCCAGTGCAACGCCTTTAGATTCCAGGAAGGCGGTCACCCGTTGCTCCGTGGAGATAGCGTCTCCTCCTCCGTCCCAACTCACAGCACGGGCATAAGATCTTGGTTTCACTGTCAGCCCAGTTACGATCACGTCATTTATTCTGGTATACTGTTCATTTACTATATCATCAAATTTCTGACCTTGAGGTGGTTTTGTGCTTTTTCCATGCAATTATTTTTGTTCAAAACTAGAACTAAGTGTGTTGGTGTCTACAGAATATTTCCAAAACATATTAACCTGACAAACGGTAAAGCAAATTTGGGTGCTTTTTTCCGAAATCAAAACAAAGTATTTTTTGAGACAAAGCTGAGAAAGTGCAATACAAAAATAAAATTACATTTCAATATGGAATCTGAAACTAAAATATTGATCTTACCGCTCTAGTATCGATCCAATACTGATACCAATGTTATCAGTGTTTTAGATCAATCCGCCCACCTTTATTATTTACCTTCCATTACACAAATACTTTGTGTTGTGTGTCACATTAAATCCCAATAAAATATGTCAACATTAATAGGAAAGTTCAAGGGTTGTGACTTCCTTTCCAACGCACTGTAGGTGCCCAGTTTTAGTTTCGTTTTAAAAATGCATAACATTTATTTATGCAACTCTTGTTTTATAACACTAAGCAAGTATGTCTCCATGTAAGATATTTAGAAGCAGGTTGTGCTCGTTGCGTTCAAACATCGTGTGCTCCTGCTGCAGATTGTTATCAGTTTCTTTGGTGTCCGGCACAGATCCTGGACTTTGGGCTGGCTCGCGGTGCTGATGCGGAGATGACGGGCTACGTGGTGACCCGTTGGTACCGGGCGCCTGAGGTCATTCTGAACTGGATGCACTACACCCAGACTGGCAAGACATCTGTAGCTGTTACATATTATTAATGTACTCCTGTTCTCGCCTTACCGTTCTGAAACTCTGAACCTTTGCTCGTCACGTGCAAACTTCCTGTTTTACATGAAGCTTCTGGTTTTGCTTTGTCTTTGCTTTCCATGGTCAGCAAGTTCCTAATCTGGAATATTAGTTCTTAAAATGAATTTTTATGATTGGGTTTCATTTAGAAACATCTTTCTTGATCTTTTTTTCATTTATCTATTTTACTGTTAGCCTGATTGAACTGGCCCGACACTTTGTCATTGTGATGGGTCTGTCTCTCTAGGATATGATTTTAATTTTAGAAGCAGGTTGTTCAAAACACAATGCGGCACACAGAGAGCAGCTTTCCACGCTCCTTGGGATTGTGTTACTCACCAGATATTCTATGGCAGGCCGTTTGAACATAAATTCGGTTTTACCGCCCTTACATTCCAGATATCTCAAATTGTTTTATGATTAGACATTTAAGTAATTTAAGATATCTCTAATTATATTTTAACTAGACAAAATACTTATTTGAGATATTTCTAATAATGTTAAAACAGCCTGCCACAGCTGTTCCTCTTTTATCTGTTGTGAATAAGGACTGAGCAGTGCCGTGTAAATGCCACCTTCCACAGTTTTATTCCACCTTGCTGTAGATTTGGTATATTCTGCTTTGGTTGTTACTGATGTTTCTTTCTCTTTTCCTCCTTTTTTTAGTGGATATTTGGTCTGTGGGTTGCATCATGGCTGAAATGATCAACGGAAAAACCCTCTTTAAAGGAAAAGACTGTATCCTTTAATGTTTGTCATCTTTTAATCTGTTTTTATTTATTTATTTTTTGACTGTGTGGTAAGTAAAGAGGTTGATAGCATCTCATACAAGCAGAAACGTGTCAATTTGATGAGAACAATAAATCGGGAATTAAGTGGACCACACGGTACTATTACCACAAACTACATATTTGAGCCTGACTCGGTGTCGTGTTTTTGCTTTAGATTTATCTGCTACTTCCTATGTACTTTCCAGATTTATAGAGCCTATTAGATATTAAAATTAGCTCTTTCCTGTTTTTAATTAATCTGTCATGTCTTATTCTTTCAAACCACATTCCCAGAGCTTGTTTTGCAGCCATCAGTGATTAGCACCAGTTTTTTGACCGTAACCCTTTAATAACCAGACATGGACCAGCTATCCCAGATCATGAAAGTGTGTGGTGTGCCTGGACAAGAGTTTATACAGAAGCTTGAAAGTCCAGAGGTAAGACAAGTCGCAATATGTTGATGTAGCTAATAAAAGGCAGTCATGATTTCACTCTGAATTCTTTATTTCATTTTTTTTTTCCTAATTAAGGCTGCCAAACTAATCGTTTTCATGTTGGCAGAGAAAAACTACCATCTGCTGTCATCATGTTCAACAACCAGAGCTTAACAGATCTTGAGCATGTCATGCTAAGATGTCATTCTAAAAAAATAGTATATGCCAACCTTATATGTATAGCTTTAACCTTGTCTGGATTAAAGAATATCCACAATAAATGTGTTTATTTTGAATTTACTTGATTATGACCTTTTAACAGAAATACTTATGTTTATAGTCCCTCAAGCTAACGGTTGTTTTTCAACATTATTGTACTATTTATTAATTTCGCCATGAAAATGGAACGTTCAAATGAATCACTAAAACCCTAAACTAATGTTATTTAAAGTAAAATATTAACATGTCTGTTACTTGACTTCCATTGTTGATTTCTTCTCTGAAACAGGCCAGAAGTTACATTAAGGGCCTCCCTCGCCATCCTAGAAAAGACTTCTCAACATTGTTTCCCAGAGCCAGTGAACAGGGTGAGTTCAAATGTATCATTGTCTGATACAGTTTATTTAATTATCTATTTTTAACTTCATACGAAGACTGCTCAAAGTGATAATTTCAAACAGCAGACTCCAGTTTTTTTATTTGGTTATTTTGGAAAGAAATTATGATTTTTGTTTCATTTTGGCTCTGAAATATGAGCACTTCCTCATCTTCTGTACTACAGAACTGTAGTGGGTCTCATCTCATGGGGGGATGAGTCTGTCTACAGGAATGAGGTGGAGCAACTCACAGCATGGTGCACAGACAACACCCTGATCCTAAACATCCAAGGCCAAGGAGCTCATAGTTGTACTATTTATCAATCAATTTCATTATAGTCCATCCTATGTTTATTACATGGTTTCTATAATGACAATAAAGATTATTGATTGACTGAACAGTAATAGAGATGTTCCATTTTGTATTCTGTAACAGAACTGACATAATTGCTTGTCTGTATTTTTGCGCAATAATAGTTTTAGATTAGTCGCATCGTGTGACCTTAACATTACACAGTTTATTCTTTGTGTGGAGCCTGGCACGTGTCAAACTCTATGTCTTCGATGCATTCTTTGCGATTTTGCAGTTGGATGGATTTAGCTTTGATACTGTCTGGTGTTTTTTTTGTCCATGGCAGGTATTGACCTGCTCGAAAAGATGCTGGTTCTGGATGGAGATGAAAGGCCCACTGCTGAGCTCGCTCTGGAGCACCCGTACTTTGACGTTTTACGGGAGCCGGAGGACTTTCCTGAGCCTACGCCATACGACGACAGCTATGACAATTCAACCATGTCCCTAGATGAGTGGAAACGTAAGTGGAAAAAACCAAACAAACGAGGAAACACTGATCTTTAGGAAATAAATGTTATGAGATATGCTGAAAAAATGAATATGCAGCAAATGTCCTAATTTACTTAACTAAAAACAAGGCAAAATCCAAGATGGCGAGTCATGTTTTTAAAAGTAGCAACCAGAACAACTGCCAGCAGTAAACTTTTCATAACCTCAGCTCAAGGTGAACCTACTACAAGGTCTGTTTTTGAGAAAATTGGCAATTAAATAAATATACCTCAATTCGGCCATGAATTTTTGCTTTCTGTTTTTTGTTTTCTGCATGCTGCTACAATAAAAGCTTTTCGTAAAATTATTTTATGGCAATTACGTGCCAATATGGACGCATTTAACGTATTTTTTTTCTGCAAACAAAAATGTGGCTGTGTAGAAGAAAACCAAACAGCCCTCCCCTTTTCTCTCACAGGGTTATGCTACAAGGAGGTGAATAGCTTTGTGCCATTTCCACGGCGGGACTCCAAGAGAAAAAACACTCTTACTATGTCTCCATGATACGATGGATATGACGTAACTCCCCTACAAATACCACACACAGCCAATGGTGCCCTTGTATATTCCTGACCCAAAATCACACAATTTCTTTTACTTTGGAGGCTTTTAGATTCAGTGTTGACAGTCATCTATTTAAATAAAGATTTCCCCAATTTCTTTTGGAATGTGAACTTATTTCTTAAATGTAAATTGTTACATGTCGGTGAATCATGTTGCAAGATCATTGTGACAAAATGCTGCAGGATTTCCTATAAGATTTAATGTTTCCCAATTAAACAATAAGAAAATATCTGTATATGCTCTTTTTTTTCTTTTTGTTGCATTGTGGCATCCTTTATTACAACAATATGGTGTAAATATTCAAGTACAAATCTTTTCTGAATATGCTTTTAATAAGCCAAGAAGAAAAATGCTGGGAATTGAGGCTACTGGATTTCTAGAAGGTAAATGGATACCATGTAAATGTACACTAAGTCACCAGTGCATACTGGAATTTGTCTAGAAGACACTGTGCCTAATAACTTTATAACACTGTTTGAGGCCTTGGTTTTACAATAAAAAGCAATTAAATAATGTAATTTGCAAAATGCCCTCGCCTTTTTTTTGTTATTTTTAGCTTATTCCGGTTTCCACGCGGTAGTAAAATGTAATAAATTAAATTAGCCCAAATTAAGGCCAGTAAAAGGTAGCAAAGGGTGACAAGTAGAATTAAAGCTGCAAGCAGCCTTGAACAGCCCTCGCAGCTCAGCGCCGCTCCGGCCTATTGGCGAACGCGGGGACTCCAGCACCGACACCCGCTCGCCACCGCAGACGCTCTCTCAGTTAGCCACGCCCACATGCTTTGATGTACAAAAAATTGTAGGATAACTTTTGACCTACAATGACTCAAGAGTGTCCTGAGTGATTTTGAAGTCTGTATGTAATACACTGTAGGACAAGTTCGATCAGATACATCAACAAAATGGACATGATGGCGGCTTTAATCCAAAATGACCGACTTCCTGTTTAGTTTGGACCATAGCTCCAAAGACATTTTTTGTAGGTTCTGACAAGATACATATGTGTACCAAGTTTCATAATTCTGGGTAAAAGCATGGGTTGGGTCTGATCATTTAAAAACTTCTAGGGGGCGCTGTAGAGAAATGAGGCCACACCCACCAAGGATTCTTATGGATCCCTGTCCGGGGCTGGATAAGGATCCATCCCAGTAAGTTTGGTGCAGCGCAGCTCGAAACCGTTGAATTTAGATCTAAACGTATGGCAACGGCGTGACCTGTCAGTTCGCTGCACCGCCATGATCATGCCCTCCATTGAAAACTCTTGGCACTTTAGAGCAAGTGAGACCAATTGTTATTTGTCATCCAACATAAAATCATATTGATTAGGTCAAGAGAGCCAGAGAGGGCGCTTCCCAAGAAAAAAAAAAAGCACTTCCTGTTCTGAGGGGTCAGGGCTAATATGACGTCAGACTATGACGAAATAGGATCATCAGGCATCAAACCGGAATCACTCATGCCAAGTTTGGTGCAGCTTGGTCGAAACATGTGGAATCTAGAGTCAAACATATGGCAATGGCATGACAGGTCACTTCGCCACACCGCCATGCCCACCTACTCCATCGAAACCAGTCAGGGTTGTAATTCACATCACACCCACATGTCTTCTGTCGATTGAAATCCTTAGAAGGAGTTCGATCAAATGCGGAGGCTGTAAACGTCCAAAATGGGGTCAAAATCGGACCTTCAATCCAAAATGACCGACTTCATGTTTGGTGTAGATCCTGGTTGCATGAGACTTTTCTGTGCATCTTGGGGAGTTGTACAAGTGTGCCAAATTTCATGTCTCTACGATAAACTAAGGTCAATGAGGAGTGTGTTTTGAAACTTTCTATGGGGTGCTGTTGAGCCATTTCTGCAATTTTTGCAACAGAAATGGCTCAAAAAACTATTTCGGAGCCATTTCTGAGCCGTGACACGCAAATATTTTATGCATATTGTTAACTGCAACTGTGTGGTCTTGACCTGGTGGGCTGGTCTATCAGTCAAACCTCTCACAGCAGAGCAGAAGAGGACAGTTGCTAATTTTCAGACTGACGTAGCTAAGATTGGGGGATAAGACAATTGGCCAATCACCGATCTCCCAAAATTAAGGAAATCTGTGCTGATAAATCAAATGGCCGATAAATCGGTGCATCCCTAGAAATCTTCGGTCCCCCAAAAGAGACTGCTGCTCGATTTTGTGTTGGTAGTAAAAATATTGTAGCGGTAGTAGAAATAGGTAGTAAAAGTTAGTAAATTCACGTCTAGGATTCCTGTATAAACCCTGTTGTTGTAATTACTTGCTTCTTTTATTGAGTGTGTAAAGTGTTTTTGAACAATTAGACCATTGAAAATAAATCCTTGAGAATGCATATGAAACCTAAGATTGTATTGTGCAAGACATTGCAAGACACAGCTCTGATGTTTTAAAATTGACATTTAATTAAAGAACAGTAGGTTTGGGTCAGACACCAGTAATAAGGTTTAGTTCCAATACAGCTAAACTTTCCATCATACCATTCCTAGTTTTTCTACAAAGAGCACAATGTCACAAAGGTGTATTTTGTTTAAGAAGCACTTTTCTACTAAATACAGCAGAAAGTCAATCTATGTTTTTCTTTGAACTATCATAATTACTTACTCAGATTTCATTTACATAGCACTTTTAAAACTAACTTAAATGAAGTGCACTTGACAGATTAAAACCAAAAAAGATGGCCATCCAACCAACTTGCTTAAAAAATTAGATCACATCCATCAGAAATATGCACTATGCATCATTCTTTTAGAAATTGTGTGAAAACCACAGATTATCATACATGCTAACGTATTTAAATGCAGTTATGCCTTTCTGATCAATTAATAATATGTTGCTGAAACTTTACCATATGAAATAAATTTAAAGATATATATGTATATATAATATATCTATTAAAAAACTATAATAATAACAGAAATTACCTAGAAATAATGAAGTCTTAGCTACAAATACAAATCAATATTTAGAAGAGAATAAAAACAAAACATGATCTGTAATGTTCAGTATGTTACATCCTTGAAGCACCCTTTTTTGTCATAAGCAAGTAGATCATATTTTTTATATTTTGCTTTATTGTAATGCCATGATAGACCCATACCTACATGTAATGAGATTTACACTCTCCCGTTTCTAGTCCACTCTTTATTGTTGTACCTTAGTATATCGAAACAGATACATTCAAATACAAAGATTCTTTATTGATCCCAAAGGGAAACTAAATTATTCAAATTAAATTAAATTATCAAACACATGGGATATCCTTGTTTCACTAGACATTTTTTTTTGTCTTTTGAGAATTTATCTAATTTCATGTAACATTTAAGCAGATGTTTTGACATACATATCAGAATGTTTAAATCCACTCTTTGTTAATGTCTCAATTCTTTCATAGTCCATAGATTCGGTGCATTCTCATTTACAGATTTTCAGGTAAGCGTCGTATGTCCTTCGTGTGTTTTACTAAGATTATTAAGTCACATTGAGAAATCGACGACGGGGAGAACATCAGGAGTCGCACATCACATCAGACAAACGAGACGAGGTCTCTATTAACAGACTTGCCCGCGAAAATCGTGGCCTGGTGACGTAAAGGGGGAGGATTCTGAGCAGGCTAAACTTTTACCAACCAGCTGGTGTCAAATCCTTTAAGTTGTCATCGACCGGAAGCAAGACACGTTGCTTTCAAAATAAATGCATAAAAATCCAGGTTCGCATGATTAAACGACTATTTCAAACTCAGTTCATGAGTTGATGTTTTTTATCGGAACAGACTGGCATATAGGGTCAGGAAATTTTACCTTTTATAAAGTAAGTAAAATAACAAAATTAAAATTTACAGCAAGAGTGAATGAGTTTATGGTGTAAATATGAGATTTTCTAAATCTGTGTTCCTGCCATATTAATAATTTACTTTTGTTACAATGTCTGTTGTTCCCTTTGACTCTGTCTCGTCCTTGATTACGCTCTACGAACTGATGTGCACATATTTTATCCTCTTTTATCAGTTCTTCAGTAAGCTGACACTGTTTTGACTGTTTAGTCTTGTTTATTTTTGTTTTTGTTGTATTTGTTTACTCTTTGTTGGGGTTTTTCTTCTGTCTTGGCTGTTTAACTCTGAAAAATCATAAATAAATCTATTTTATTTATTTATGAATAAATAAATAAGTAAATTAAAAAAAAAAGAATTTACTTTTGTTAATGTGATAAACCACTGCTTTCAATTATTACACTTAAAAAAAGAAAACAAAGGTTGCTTGTTTCTAATTATAATAACTTGCTAAAACAAGAACAAAAGATAGATGTAATGCAAAAAAAACTGTGGCGGTAATTATGGGTGTGACAGATCCACATGGAGGTTTGACAAAAAAATATAACATAAGTTTGTTATCATTTGACTCCACTTCATGAATAAACAAGTAGTTACAGACTTCTGACTTGTTTATGTTTGGGTTTTTTTCTGCTATTTTCAAAAAAATCTAAAATATTCGCTCTCATGTGTAGTTGGAAGTAGAATAAACATGGCCATGTTTAATAGTTACATTATTATGAAATCTATACCCGGAAGTCAAGTACTGTGACTAGCTTGTCATCTCAGCTTTTACAGTAAAGCTGGACTCTAAACAGCTAGCCAACTAGCCGAAAGAAGCTAGCATTCCTCCTCATAATATTTGATCAACAACAAGGTGTCCCTTTATTTATTGGTATTGATATATCCCTACTATTTTTATTATGGCTTTAGGGTTAACTGTTTTTATTTTTAAGGGCAGTTTAGGAGAAACATGGAATGTTATAAGAAGGTGAAATATACCGGCTGTGGTAGCAAACTGACAGGCTATTAGCTGTTAGCTTAGGAAGTGTAGCAAAGCCCACCGCCGAACTGAGCGACCATTACTGGAAAAACGGCTTCAAACCGCCGGTTATTGATCTACCCTGTTCACTCTGCTGGCATTGTAGGTAAGACTTACCAAACTTGCTCTCTTTTTGCAATATTTTATTTGTTTACTGCTTTTAGAACTTTTATTTCTGTTTTATTTAGAAAACCTCAAAATAAAACCGGCTACCGTCTTTAAAAAGTTAGCAGGCTAGCTCTGTCATGTATATTTTGACTTGTGACAGTCCTGTATGGCACTGCCAGTCGGCAGATGACCGTGCCACTTTTGTACCGACTTCACATGTTAAACCCTTTATCTTTTTCACTGAACTATTGTCGATATGTTAAACACATAGAAGCTTTTGACAGCATTTTAAAATTGTAAATATGGCTGACATTTTACTGCTGGAACGGAGGGTTCCGATGTGTTCCGTTCAAGATATTCTTGAAGCTGATTGGCTCTTGTACAGGTCAGTCAAGCTTTCTTGAAAGCCGATTGGCTATGACCGTTGTTTTGTGGAATAAGTAAATTCAACGAAGTGTTTATGGGATAAAGTCGAGAAAAATCACTGCTCACTTAACCTTGTTAGAGTCTAGTGTTTGGAGAGAAGGTCTGTCCATAATCTTTCCATTTAGCTAGCTGTCAACTGAATGGTTTATCTCTTTAAATGGTTTTCACGAAAATACATTTTATCAGTGAGAGAACTTCTGTGTTGCATTTGTGATTTACAATGTTGAATTAAAGTTACTAGATAGACAGTTAATTACAGTTATAATTTCTCATTTTTTAAACTTTAATTCCAGTGTTTCTGGCAGAAAAATTGCCTTTTTTTTTTTTTTTTTTGGACAACCGTGTCTTTGGTTTTGCATGCTGTGGAGTTGGATTGATTATACGTTTTATACTTATTTGTTATAATGCTTCACCTTAGCAACAAGGTGGTTTACAATAGGGAGCAGCTGATTAACACTGCAAAAGCTGAAATAGTAATACACATTAAGCCAGACGTCCCTGCGGATTTGAAAATGAGGCATTGTAGATGCAGAGCAGGATCAAAAAGGAGAGAGAGTAGGAAGAAGTTAAAATCTTGTCTTCCGTCAATCACGATGGGTAGCTAACAAGTTGGATGAACAAGGACTCAGCTAGAGTATAGGCATACAGTATTATACGGTTTACAGAAACATGGCTGCAGAGTCATATCCCCAACTCCAACGTCTCTCTGCCAGGCCTCTTGATTAGATGAGCAGACAGAGATTTAAAGAGCAGAGGGAGAGCAGAGTAAAGGAGGTAGATTAGCAGTGCTTGTCACCAATAGATGTCATCCAGGACTTGTTACTGCGAATGTTGTTTCTGCAGTCCTGAGCCTTACTGATTCCACCTTCAGCTGTTGTCGACCATGCATGTGATTTCATCAGAACAGTTAAAGCTATTGGGGCGACTGTGGCTCTGTGGGAAGAGTAGTTGTCTTGTGATCGGAAGGTTGTAGGTTCAATTCCAGCTTCCTCCTGCCCCATGTCGATGTGCCCTTGGGCAAGGCACTTAACCCCAA